>NQII01009257.1:9852-55572 GCA_002778355.1 Clitarchus hookeri | reverse complement strand
GAAAATTCCATCCATTTCAGCCATTAAAACAAACACTTTTTGTTCACTTCATAGCAACCAATCGGAGTGCGCCACAAAATAAAATTCGTTCTGCTGTACTTGGCAACGGCACACAATCAGATATTTAATCGAATTCTTTAAATCGAATACAAGTTACTGAATGCAGAAATCGTTTCACATGTACGTAAATTATACTTTTGTTTAAAATTTAATTGCAAACTTAAAAGCTTTAAAAAATTTTTTATACTGTCAAATAAAAATTTAACTAATTTACTCGCAAAAAGATAATAAAGAAAATATCACTGCAACATATATCTAGCATGTGATGTCTACATCACATGCTCGTCGGCTGCTTTATAAAAAAGTGTTTGGTAGTCAACACAGATATGTACAGGAAATGACAGCAAATAAATTATTTACAGACCGCATTTGCTTGTGGTGTGATGGTGTACTTCAGGTTTTAGAAACGCTACTCTCTTGTTAAGCTTTGTTTCTGTTTTGTTTAATTGTTGGCGTTGGCGAGGAAACTTGTAAAGACGCAGTGTTCTTAATTTTAGGGACACGTGTTTCAATTTCGCTCATTTTTCTTAAGCTTTGCTAATCTTAGTAATATTTTTATCAGGTTTGAAGTTTAAAGCCGTGCTGGCTCGTTTCCCGTGATAGTTTGTTTATCCGGCATACGTGTGCTATTTTACGTTTATCGGGCGGACGTTTGCACTTACGTTTCGAACATCGTAGTTTTCAGTTTTTGTTAAGCGTCAGCATTATTTAGCTTTTTTCAGAATGCGTCAACAAGTTTCGTTGTACGAGAAGTTCGTTTATGTTGACAGCGCAGTCTTAGTTACGATAACGTGTGGAGAGCGTGCGTGGCCAGGCCCTTATTTCAGTAGAAGGGGGAGTGATAGGCAGCACAAATACGCGTGTGCCTGTCGCTCTTAACTTCACTTAAAGTCTGTCGGCGGCGAGGGCAGTTAGATCAGTCACTTCAGGTCAAGCTTCACTTCAAGACAGTCGCCCTTCAGGGCAGTGGTACAATGCTCGCCTAGGCCACGTCGGGCGTGACGAGAACCCCCACATCGGCAACCAGACTTTATTTTATATATCCGCCGGTGTGGGAGGTAGCAGCAGTTATTATTTCTTCGGGCCAGTTTTTATAACGAGGATTAATTTGTAAACGACTGTGGGGCTGTTCTGCACTTGTATATTTATCGGTGAACGGTTTGTACTCTGCATACTGGAACTTCGTATGTGAACTGTGTTACTCAAATGATAAATAAAGTATAGAATAAAATACTATGGAACTTGAACTTCTTTCTTAATTAATCAGCGTCCATTTTACTGAGTCTCGTGTTCCACCTTTGAGCTAGCAGTGGCAACATAACATCGGCTGTAACTGCACGCCGAACGTTACAAACTGTGTGTAAGAATCTTCTCGAGTCTGTATGTAAATTTCTTAACCTTACCATGTTTTCTGAATCCATATTTTCAGCAAAACACATGGGCCTTCCTCGACAGCAAATAAAAATAAAAATTACGTTTCACCGATGAGAGCCGTTCTAACTGGGGATAAAAAATTGAATTTTAAGAATTTTCTAAAATATTTAAAACGAAACTATTAGAAGGTGTTTATACCATTCAATTTTTGAAAGGAAAAATTGCAGTGGTTGTGACGTTGAAGTGACGACATGTATCGTGAAGTGAAATTAGTTCGATAAACACTGAAGATAATTTAAAGCTAATGTGATCGCGTTAAATGGCTTTTACGCTACCAGTTGAAGGTTTAGAGTGTATGCACGTTTGAACAGGTAACCTCCAGTAACGATCACCAGTCAACGAGATTGCTTGTCGCTGAAGTGCGACCACCCGCACATCCGTTCCACCGGTTGGAGACCATTACCAACGTTCGGATTCCGGAACTGCCAGGGATACCAACCACCCATGCAGTGGCGTGTCCGGCTGCTGTTCAGAAATTCGCGGTGGTTTGTCACTCACACTCCAACAAAGTTTCTCGATAAAAATTATTCAATTTATACCTCGCCCACTAAGCTCAGTTTCCTGTTAGCTTAGGTTCAAGAATAAATACAATTACAAGTAAAACACTGCTTGGCGTTTTTCCAACACCAGGAGAATTTCTATGTGTATTTATCACATCATCATGCAATTTTAACCTGCTGATATTTTAGCTGTTTTCTTCATTTTTTAACCCAAATACGTTAACTGTTGTAGTTAAAAATAAATGAAAAAATAATTGATAAGCGCGTATATTTGACTTAAAATTCATATAATTAATTTAATATTCGTGATGAATTACAAGTCATGATAGTCCAACGTGATTCAAAGGAGCTTTTTTCATAAATTTGGTTCATATGGAACTGATATTAAGAATAAATTTTCCCAAGGAAATTGTTTACTAAATTTATTTGTTCATTATTTGTCCTCAGAAAAAATAATTTCCCCTTTATTTAATTTGTACGTTGTTTTTTAATGAGGTTTTCTCAAAAATATTTGCTTTTGGGTATGTTGTACAGAAATTTCCATGTTTTGTTTTGCAAGTAAATTAAAGGACTTACTTTTTAATTTGAAGATATTTTTCTTGACGATTTTAAAGTAAATCAACGAAAATTAACGTGAATTAATTGACAAAAGAATAAAATAGGATCAGTTTTTCTGTTAGATAAAAAAAAAGTAGTCTTATAAACTATTGCCGGTTTCTCTAACAGTCGCTTCCAGGAATGGAGGGGGGTTAGTGCTATTTTGGGATATTCATGTATGCATGAATACAGGCAAATTGCAAAGGAACTACTAAATGTGACTAAATATTTAAATGACCAAGAAACGAGTCCCGTTATTTTACCGATCCGGTAATGGGACATCGGTTTTATACTAATTTACTTTCTCAGTGTTCGAGTGAATAATCAAGTTGTATTCGAACCTAGAACCTTTACTTGCTTGGTATCATCACGAGTTGAAGGGCTTGCTGGCCGTTAGTTAGTGAAGACCTGAGTGTTTAGAGAGGTTCATCGAATCGATAATTACAAAACTTGGAATACCTTCGAAATTTAGTGATTGAGAAAACTTATTGAAAGTTAAAAACGTCCCTACAGAATTCGGTGCATACTACCCATTCTTAATTCCTCAAAGCTAAATATTTCAATTCAAGGGCTTGACAAAAAATACCTATTGACTGGGTATTCAAAGTGGTTAATTCACCATGAGTTTTATATACAATACAAAATGAATAAAATATCCTGTAAAAAAATTACTGTTTTTCTTCCTTGGTTAAAGAATTGATTTTATTGAATATCAAAGCTTTAGTATTACGCTAAATGTGGCTAAATGTGTTAAATTACTGAAATATTTACGATATTTGTTTACGAGCGAGGAAACAAAATTAGTTAACAAAATGACCTTACTTCAGAACTCTGGATTTTAATTTACATGAAGAACGAATTAGTAAATGTCAGCTTATTAAAATAACAATTTATATTTTTTACAAATTAGTTTTACTTTTTTGGAGAAATTTTTGCAAACTACCCTAGGAATCATGGAGATACGTAAAGAGTTTACTTAGTCTTTTAAGTATTTTGCAATATTCACCAGAATATTAAATATTATTACAACTGTTTGACGTACATAATTTAATCAGATCTTAAGCGTTACTCATGCTGCACTATGATTAGATGATCTTCGAAGCTGTTCCCGAGTCCTGTTACATGCTTCCTTAAATTAACGAATGATACCATTAGATGGCTCGAGAATTTGGATGCCCAGTTCTACCTGTTATAACATTTTGAATTGCTTGTGCACACAGGAATATGAGAAATTAAAAAATTAATGAGTGTGTAATTTTCATAACACTAATTAAAATGCCACAAATTATAGGAGTAAGCATACTTACGGCTGTTAAAATTTACCAAAGCGACAGTCATAAAATAATGATTAAAAATTTAACTTTTGTGGTAATTTCTGAGCTTTTGGTTATATTATTATTAAATTAGTAGTTTTGTTGTGTATTATTGCTAATGAAAGATATTCAGGTTAAAACTATAATTGTTTGTATTAGCTAGTCTTTAAAATATTAGAAATAACATTTGATAAAAGGGGTATAGGAATAATTGCCACCGATAATATACCAGAATTTTTTTCCTCCACTGAAGTTCTCTGTTCTCAAGTAAGAAAATAATGTAATTTTGTGGCAAATATTTTTTAACATGCCTAGTTAACAGAAGTCAACAATAGTAGGTTTTGTATATATGTGCATGTGTGCGTGCGTGTGTGTGTGTGTGTGATTTTAAACTACACGTAAAAATTCAAAACACATGATCTGTGGGCTAATACAACCAACAAATCCTAGAAGCAAAAGGTTTGTAAAATTATTCTAGATTTGAAAATTGAAATTGAAATTGAATTTAGCAAAACAGCCCCGAGAGCCCGCAACTTCACGTACATGCGTGTACAAAAAGTTGCATATCACGAAAGCGAACGGAACTGGCTCCTCATGCGGTGACTATCTTTACATACGCCACCATGAAAATACGTGCAGTCCCTACTTCGCCAATATTGCTGCTTATTTGGAAATTATATAATCACTTTTGGAAGCCTTTACTACTCAATTTCTAACAGCCTTGTTAATGTAGTTGAAACACGTGTATTAACAAGGAACCGCTAGTGGCATCCACGTACCTCGAGCTTATGGTGTTCTATGTGCAGGCACACTCCGCATGAGGCACTAGTTCCGTTCGCCTTCGTGATATGCAACTTGTTATGCACGCCGGTATGCGAAGTTGCAGACTTCCATTTTCATTTCTAAAATCAATTTCAATTAAAAAATACTAGATGTAGTTTGCGAACAATTTGCTACAGGGATTTATTGTTTGTTTAAGCTTATAGATGCCCTGGTTTGAATTTCTACATTAAGTATAAAAATACTTATATATTGCTCGTACGATGAATATGGCATTAGTTAGAACAAATATTAGTAGCTGGTACTNAAATCAATTTCAATTAAAAAATACTAGATGTAGTTTGCGAACAATTTGCTACAGGGATTTATTGTTTGTTTAAGCTCATAGATGCCTTGGTTTGAATTTCGACATGAAGTATAAAAATACTTATATATTGCTCGTACGATGAATATGGCATTAGTTAGAACAAATATTAGTAGCTGGTACTGTAGATCAAACTCTTTACTGTGTAACACATTTAAGTTATTAACAGACATGTCCATGAAGAAACAAATATATTCACCAAAAAATTTTTTATCATCATAGTAAAAAGTTTGAAACCATTTGTTTAAAAATTTCCATCGTGTTGAGTCCAAGTTCTAGGTATAAATTATAGTATAAGCCCGTTAGATTATATTTTATATTTTTATTTTTAGTTGCTGTTACATACAGATAGACGCATTCGTATACATAGCATCACTATATCTTATCAGTATATTTTTTGAATATTTAGGTAAAAATACTGATTAAACTTGCGAAGACATTTGAATGTCGTGTAAAAGGTAATATTCCCACTTATCCTCAGTGGTTCCAAGAGTTTACTAAACAAGCCACTTTCCTTATTTCTGAGACCGACTCTGTCTTACCACAGTGCTTACAGTAATATTTTTGCTTTGCGTCTACTCGGTGAGTGAGAAAGTTTTTTCTAGGTTAGCCTTAATTTCCCCCACTAATTTGCAAAACTCTGCTCCATTACCTTCATCAGAAGCCGGTCCAATTTGTGGAAAGTCCATTAAACTTGGAGATTGTATGCTACTCTCTTAGGTCGCAATTAATTCAAAGATGCATTTCAACATCCTACGCTCTGTTAAGGCAACTTCCACCAATATAAATTAATTTTATTTTGAAACCTTTTATAAGGAAATCATAATAAATTCTAAACTTTTATTCACTTCTATAATTTCTTTATCTTTGTTTTCTTACAGAGGAAAGGCGAAAACATTATGTAACTAGAATACATATTAATTTAGCTCTGACCTTGCAACTAAGGAACGATGTTTTATAAGGCGTTATTTATGTGTAAAATGGCCACATTTAAATTTTATTTAACATTTAAGCATTTCTGAGAGCGATCATAAAAAACCTATTCTGCTGGCATTAAATACATTTGTAGTGCTCCTGTATAACACGAAATAGCCGTGATAAACGGTTGTTTGGAGATCTAATAGGACAGTACGCCGCAATATTGTGGTTGCTGTTCTAGTTATTAAGGTACTTCAAAGCACGGCAGTAAAATAATATATTATTTTGGGAGAAGGGACGGCAGAGGTGTTGCCATACGCACAAAATTTAACCCACCACTTTTGTAGCAATGCAAAAAGTAGAAGTGTTTAAAGTCCTTCTAAAGCCACATGAAGTCGCGAGCTTCTTTAGTCTATCGCTATATGTTGGTCCATGGTTAACTCAGCGCTTTCGAAACCACCCCTAACAGTATATAATTTTAACCCGCCAACTCACTGGCATGCGCCTAGTAAAATCGGCAAGGGCGGACAGAAAGTAGTTATCTTNCATATAATTTTAACCCGCCAACTCACTGGCATGCGCCTAGTAAAATCGGCAAGGGCGGACAGAAAGTAGTTATCTTTCTTAACGTTAGATTGAAAGTATTAGGAAAAACTTGCGAATGAGCAAATTTGTAAAACAGTAACTTTCCTAATGATTACACAGTTTTTCTTGACCGACGCACCAATAAAGTGAACATGGCAATGTCAATGTTAATTTTGCAAATGGTGAAAGAATACACAATGCGTGTGCAAGTAGGTCTTACACAGGGCTTTCAAAAGTGCTCAGTTTACCGTGAACGGCCTTTAGTAGTAAGAACAATGACGGCGAGTGACAGACCGACCGCCAGATACGCCAGAACAGGGGAACGCGAGAGAGAGAGAGAGAGAGAGAGAGAGAGAGAGCGAGCGAAAAGGGCCATTGCAGGGAGGTCAGAACATGTAACGAGTTGCTAGCGGTGAGCCGCGCTATCCAAACACTACATGGGAGTTTTTGTCAGTCCCTGCGCAGCGGCTTGTTGGCTGACGGGGGTTTGGGTTACTCGGGGCAAATGCCGAGAAGGGCGAAGAAGGAGGGGCAGCCACACGCACGCGCGCCTGGGCGAGGCAAGGCAACGAGGCGTTTTGCGCCTCGGCCGAATGGAGGCAGCCAGCCGAGTCCCGGCGCCGACAGGGCACACATAATGAGCTCCGGTTCCCACTATAGCTGCAGGATGCCCGGAATGGTTAGGGGGGGGGGTTATAGGGGACGCTATAGAGGAGCCTTGCGTGTTTGTGCGGGAGGGTGCACACCCTTGAACCAGCAGTTTTTTTTAGGCGGCCAGCGGTTGCCGCAAGAGAGAACTGGGAGAGTGAGGAGTTAAAGTCTCGACCTTTCAGAGGGTTTTCCACCTGTGCTCGTCGACGGCGACCGTTTTTTCAACCAAACAATGAAGAGGCATTTTGTGAGAAAATAAAACATTGTGTTTTTTAAGGCTGATTTCAGCAGCCAATTTAAAGAGAAAAAAATGGGTTCGGTGTGTTCATTAGGAGGAAACAATGTACTGTTAAAATGTTACACTTTATTATACTAATATCTGGAAATAAGTCTCCTACCAAATCCTACATGCACATATATGATGTCGCACTTAGGAATCGTGCCAGACAATGCCGCTGGTCGGCGGGTTTTCTCAGGGATCGCTCGTTTCCCCATCACTTACATTCCGGTGCAGCGCGGCTCCGGACTCAACTCGTTCTCCCTCATTAGCTCTCAATATCCCGATTTTAAATGTCGCACAAACCTCAGAAATTCACTCCTCTATTGTCATGTTCTTTTCAACTACATTACTTACTGGATTAATGAGTACCGCCATTAAGCAGTGACGTACGTCAATCATTCCAAAATAAGTGCAATAAGTTGTTTATGGTTCTGAAAGTAAACGATAAATCAATTGTAATAACTTGTGAGTAGAATAATCATGGGGAGTCTGGGGCAAAGGATTCGAGAGTAGGAGCCAGGCATTGGCCAGTCGCCATGTTGTGACTTCACCCAAACACCGTGTTGGATACAGGTGACGTTGATCCGTAACCTTGGCCTTGACCTTGACCTTAACCACATGCCCATGGCCTTAAATGACTTCGAACATAAAAAATTACCAAAATCCACAAAATATCCTAAAAACAAAATATTATTAAACAATTTACGCGGAAAATTTATAAAAATTTCTAAAAATCATTTTTAATATTTTTAAAAACATAATTATCAAAAATGATTTTTAAAAACTTTTATTTCTGAAGGTTTCCCCAGCACTACGTCCAGCAGACGACTGACTATCGCCAATTACCATTGGCTGTTTATTCAGCAAACCTCCACTCCCACAAATACTTCTCATTAGTTAATTATTTCCCAGGCCTCCACCTTCCTCGCCCATACTCATTCCATAGTATGCAGGCACCTTGGATTTTTGTGTCTGTCATTTTTATACATTTTGAAAACCAAGATGGCACTGATGACTCCAACCTACAGGTTAGATATGGGTGAATATCACCTTGACATCATATCTGTGACTTTGACCCCATGCCAATGACCTTGGATTACCATGAATCCTATAATAAATTGTAAAAAGATTTATAAAATCCCACAAATTCCAAAACAAATATAAAAAAATTTCAGAAATTAATTAAATAATTGTTTTTTTGTCAAACTTTTGATCAATCTCGAAATTTTTCCATCAATCACCATCACAATCAGCACCACACTTAGCACTGCACTTAGCAACACATCCACCACAATCAGCACTACATGAACCACAATTAGCACCACATGGCAATCCACACAGCAATCCAGGCACCATTCCACAAACCAATCCTCCTCCTATGAAATTTTCACCAATCATCCTATTCAGAAATCCTCACCAATCCTTCTCCGCCATCGACAGCAATCCACTCACCAATCCACACCAATCCACACGAATCCTTCACAATCCTCCTCCACTTTTCACAGCAATCCACGACAATCCTTCGAAAACCACAGCAAACCCATGCCAATCCTTCGATCAATCCCTATCTTTTGATAAATTCCAATCCTTCGATCAATCCCATTCCTTTGATCAATCCCAATCCTTTGCATTCCTCCTCTGCTATCCATAGCAATCGTTCGCAACCTCCTCGGCAATCCACACCAATTCACATCAATCAACACAGCAATCAACACACTAATCCACACACCAATCCACTCTTATCCACCCCAATCCACACCAATCCTTCGCATTCCTCCTCCACAGCAATCGATGACAATCCTTCGCAATCCTCCGCAATTGAAAGCAACCCATGCCAATTCTTCGATCAATCCCAAACCTTAAATCAATACCAATGCTTTAATTATTCCTAATCCTACGATAAATGCCAATCCTTCGATCAATCCTAAATCTTCCATCGATCCTTCGATCGATCCTTCGATTAATCTCCCTATTTTTCCGCCACTCATATGTATAGAAATTACATTCGGTCACCAACTATTTCCAAATTTGTACCCGTCGACAGAATTAATGTTTTGTTTGCAGTCAACAATCCATGCATTTTATACTGTTTGCAGATCTTTCTTCTAATAGTCGCGTGATCATAGCACCACTTTAAAGTTGTGAGGGGAAAAAGGATACTACACACAAAAATAAATAAAAACCAATTCATCCTAATTATTATTATTTTATTATTATTTTGCACATTACCAAATCAAAAGGAAACAGTTTAGCATATCATTAAATATATCCCCGATCCTTCAGTTCATCGATTAATGAAAATATCTCAACTATGCGTGAGAGATTCCCGTATTTTTGAAGGTCAATCAAATGTATAATTTTATCAACAAGTTCATTCAGGTCTTCGGGAAATATGTAAAGAGTGTTCTCGAAGTCTTCTAATTTCTTCACACGACGTGTCGAAAGGAACTCGTTGATGAAATGTGTTAGAACATTGAAAAAATCTGCATCATCTTCAGCACTACATCATATTAATTTTCATCAATGCTGTCTTCATGATCGTCTTCACATCCTGTTTCATCCTCAACATCAAGTTTACTTTTCTTTGCAGGAGTCACAAGGTCATCATCAGTATTTATAATTGACGACCGTTTATTTTGAAGTTCATCGATTTCACGCGAAATTCTTGCAAGTGTATATTTCACGGGAATTGGCTCTACTGCACTCATTCCGTCTTTAGCATTAACTGTCTTATCATAATCGCCTGTCGAATCGGTACCCACTGATGCAGCAAGAGGTGTTGCCGACAACAATTACTGACTCCTAGTAGACTAATCCTTGCAGATCTCGGTATGTTCTTTCAATGCATCGCCTTGCACAAGCTGCATGGAACCAGTGTCATAATGCTTCATCGCGCGAAAAGGACTATACATAAGGGCCATTCTCTCATGGCGACGAGCATTTTGACCATAGATGAAAACTCGATCGCTGAATCGGCTCTGGTGACAACCAGTTAGTGATGATGTAGGTCGCGGCTCCATGGTCGTTGAGTTCAAAGGCAGGCCTTCGTATTCGCAATTTATCTTCGTGGAATGAAGAGAGAGTGCTTCCAAATCGATGTTCACCTGACGGTCTCAGAACGTCAACTGTCGTTTTTTCTATATAATGTGGTTCTTTTAACAGTAAAGAGCCTAGATTGTGCCCGCAAAAGGCCCTCCATCATATAATGTATATGTTAAAAATATGAGATTACTCTGTGAATACATACATACTCGTTCTCCCCAGAATAAAACATGCAGATAATTATTTATATATAAATATATCACTATAATTTATACAAAATTATGTATAGTTATTTAATGATATAAGTAAAATATTTGAAATTGGTTTTATTCATAATTATGTATATATAAATATGGGAATATAAATAATTTTTAAATTTCTATATTTATATATACATTTGCCACGTGATTCTACACTGAGAAACAGGTGTTATTTAATTGAACGTAGTTCATTTTTCACATCGAAATTAAATGTTTGTATAGGGGAAATGTTGTTGAAATAAAATTATTTTGTTGTTCTTATTTGGTTGCACCAAACTAAAGAATTGATTCTTTCTGCATACATTAACTCTAGACTTCATCCCTTTTGAGAAATTCTTCATTTTCATGTCATAATTTTAGTTTCAGACATATTATTGGAAATGTTTGATTATTGAAAATTTATATTATTTTGTAGTTATTTGATACTTTTGTATCTAATTGGCATTTTGTGTTATTTTCTGCTTGCAAATAATCAGGATTCTATTAAAAATATATATGAGTATTTTCTCGACTTTTTGCAACAAGAATATAACACACAATAAAAATTAAGCAAAAAAATATTATGAGCAAGTCGAAAAAAAATTTACATTTTATATGATTGTACATTGTCAGTAATTAAAATGAATCCAAAATTATAACGCGTGAAAGAATAATTGCTGAAAATGCGGTGAAGACGTGCCTTAAATAGTTAAGGTTAATATAAAAAAAACTCGTAGTCCGACCGATATCTGAAAATAGGTCGTTAGCATCTGAGCGCTACAACCTTGCAACGTCAGCGGAAGTGTCTACTAATTCGGTATGTTTTGAATACATACATCTCAAATACCGGAAAACGTGAGTAAGTAAATATTCCGTGTTGGGCCTTGTGAAGATATGAGTTACGAAGGCCGCCGGATGGCTGCAGGCGGACATGTGGACAGGGGAGGACGAATGTTCAGGTCGCAAAATTATGTTAGAACCAATTTTTCAGTACTAGAACGAAATATAAACAAACAGAAACTAAATATAAGAAGTGAAGCTTTCACAAATTTAAACCTCACGCTTAAAATCGGACTTCCAGACATGGAACTGTTTTTCTTCCGGAGCTGCCAACATGAATCCGGTTCGTATATTTTCGGAGACAGCAGCAGTATGGAAAATACAGTCTCAGCCATGTTCGAGAGGGCATAAAAATAATGTTTACAATGTGCCTGATATCTTAAAAGTACCATACGACACTAGTCTAAAGTGTATTTTTTTTGCGTACACTATAAATATGAATCTGTGGATTTTCACTATCTTAACAGCACCTGGCTTATACAACTATTCAATAGTCAGTTTAAGTGATGTATTAGTAAAACAAAAGCCTGTTTTACTTAAGTTATTGATTCTGTGATGTATTACACTGATTCATCAACCATTTCAATCGCTATTTTTCAGTGATTTATTTTTTGTCTGATGTGTTAGTTAAAGAAGGCGTATCAAATAAAATAACACATATTCAAGTAAAACATAAAGTATGTGTGTTTTAAATGTGGATTCCGTATTTTGTAATATAATTTTACGAAATTAAATGTACATTCTGTATTTCGTTCCTTTATTACATCTGTAGTTTCATTTTCAAGTAATTGACATTGTGCTTGGTTTGAAGGTTAACTGCATTAAATGAGCTGAAGTGAGTGCATTCAAACGTGCTGTTTGAATTATCAATTTTAATGATACCAAATAAACTAAAATCGAAAAGACAGGACCAACCATTTAGAGCTACATTATTTTCTATAAATAATTGTAATATATTTCGCATATACATTCCCCCTTACAGCCAACGTTGTCGTGGTAGTTCGGTTGGTAAGGAAATGGGATACTTTGGGCTAAAATTCTGGGCACCACGAATTATTTCTATATGTTTTAAGTTCAGTTAGATCGAAGAATATAAACATTGATTATTGGAAATATGTTAATTTCTCGTAACGATTGAGCAAAATTCAATGAAAACAATATTTCATTCGCCGCATGCAGTTGGTTGCCATATATTGAATCAGTGAAATCGTGTCACTAAAACAACCAGCGGTTCTTCACCGATTATGTTAACTTATTCCAGTAGTTGCGCTTGACTGCGAATCAGTGGTTTTCCACTGATTCGTATTTAGAGCGTAGATAAGCATTTTGGGAGCATGTTTAATGGTTTCCTTAAAAAATAACCGTTATTTTTAAACACACTGCATCCCAATTCAAGTGCCGGGTGGGCGGCGAACTTAAATAACCACGGAAAAGCTATATAAGACGTACTTAAGGAGCCGGCCTGCTTGGATCCATTTTCCGCCTTTCAGGTCGAGAAGCGCGAGAGCAATAAGGGCTACACTGGCACGCGCTTCAAGTGCGCCTTCGCCCCTACGCACAGGGCTCTGAACTGGCGTGCAGTGTTCTCGTCGTGCTGCGTGTACCTATGCGACTTTAAACTGTGAGCTTCTAATTTCATTGGTGGAAAATCTTTAGCAAGGTTCATTGCATATTCCTAAATTACTACGTGTGTGTATAGCACGCATCTTTCGAGATACAGCGCTTTGGAAAAGCCGTTTGTAACCAATTTGTAGTGCTCTGAAATAGTGTGTATATTGTGCGTGACGTCTTAAAAGAAAACTGCGGGCATAGTCTGGAGTGCGAGTTCTTTTCGTAGATAGGCACATTGGACGCAAGTTTAATAGTTTTGTAAGAAAACGTGGGTTTCAAACACACTGCGATGCCGTCCAAACGCCAGGCAGGCGGACTCCTTAAACCATTTATAATGGAACATCGAAATACACTTAGCACTCAGTATTGATATATATACACGTCCATAATTCGTTAAATTTTTTTTAAATATAGAGAAAAAGCAAAATACGCGGTGTAAGTTTACCGGTCACACAGTCAATGATTGTAAGTTTTGGTTTTTACTTTGCAAGGACTTGGACATACGTTTAAGTTCCTGCTCATCCTAATTAAGGTGGACTTCAGACTTCGCGGACACACCAACTTATGTTCAGAAAATTTTACGTCCTACCCAGGGACTGCCTCAAACCGTTGCCTACCTGGCTTTGTAGCCCTTACGCCTTAGCAACCACGGCCGTCCAAGGAAGCAGTGATTCATGTAAGTGATATTTATTAATTTTTGTCATTTCAGGATTTGCTCGTTATTTATTTACGAAAATATTGATATAATTTACACGCTTTAAAACAGAAAATATGTCGGAATCTCAGCATTCAGTAACACCATAAGCCAACGCCTATATGTACCTAATGCGAAATCGTTGCACCGATTTATTTTTAATTTTAGAAGTGTGAAAAACGTCGTTTCCTAAAATTAGTTCAAAATAACAAGAAAATGACATTTACACTTACTTCCAGAAAAAATATCCTCAGTCTATATAAATATTCGGTAATGGTGGACGATGAAATACAGGTACATAAATTAATGATATGCTAATAACTGAAATTTCTCGCTGTTGCACTTGCAGATATATTGTACGAAGTTGTTGCCGTTGCCTAAATAGCACATGTTAAGACATGCACGATAGGCGAATATAGGGGCTGCGAGGTACTGGGTAAATGCGTAGAATTATCACAATTTGAAACATCCGCATATATCGTATGATAAATGACGGACATGTGAACGTATCCACACAAGATGGACGGGCTATGTACGACCCTCGCAGACCACCAACAGGGAGGACCTTTAGATTTTCAGACAGGCATTTTACCCAAACCAATGATTTCAAGGTACACAATTCAGCGAAATATGGCAGCTTCTCTAGAGCCGTGTATTTATGTGGGAATAATTTCCAGACACATAACAATCACAATCACAGAAACATTGTCGCTTTGGTTTCTGTCAGTAACTCATTCATTCGTTTCTTGCATTATTAAAAACTGGTATTACATTATTTTACTCTTCTTTATACGTATAATATTACACCAGCACCTACATTTTCTTAATTAATTGGGTGTTTTACTACGACATTCTTTAAAGTATTCTTTCTTTATGTTTATCAACTGTGATGAACTCATAATTGATATAGTTATTATTGTTGTAAGGTGTTTACCTCTTGCTGTATAATATATTAGAAAATAAAAAATTACATTTATTTCATTTACATACATTAATACTTTGGTTAAATATTCTTCGCACAATTTATCATGTTATTGCTACTCAATAAAAAATTAAATTTTTCTAAACATATTTCTTTTAATTATGTCAATATTCATTGGCAAATAATTAATTTATTTAAAATATTTATAATTAATGTACTAACATTGAAAAAAAATTTCATTATGTTTAAAATATTTATACTTGACTGCGTTATTATCGTAGAGAATTAAACAAATTATAAAAATGTAGTTTTAAATGTGAAATAATATTGTATGATATGTGATACTCTCATAATTCTCTAATATTGTATGCTAACGTGTTTTTTTATTTTATGTTCCTGTTTTTAATACTCGTATAAACTTTCATATGTGTGAAAGATTATTTCAATAACATATTTATAAATATATCACTAGTATTATAGCTATATATGTATCAATATTTCATTGCATCATTACATAAATGTATTTAATAACCTCTGTTATTGTTTATAACTCTTTGTGGAAACGTGGGAATAGTATATGAGTTATAGAAGCTTTAGATAGCTTGACATAAATGTATAGTTTATATAATTTGATATATGGAGAAAAGAATATAAAGCAGGGGAGAGCGGGGTAAAGTGGCCAGTGCGGGTAAAGAGACAATTAAATGCTAATTTGCTTGATTGTGCTGCAGTCTGGTGGTGATGGTTTTAAGCAATTAAGAGGGAAGATATTAGTGATCTGAGAGCATTTAAACTGGCAATCTTATCAGTTATTTATTCTATTAAAGTTTCTGCGGTTTTGTTAATATTTGGTGAAAGGAAAGTGATCAAAACTATTAATTTTTCTCTGTAAACATTAGATTTGTAATTATTCACTACATTTCCATTACAAAATTATGAATAAGGCGTTGAAATCACGCGTCATAAAGTTAGTAGATTACTTAGTTTTTACTCTAGACAAGCCTTTGTGTAGTGGCGTCAAAGAGGGCAAAGTGGCCAGCCACCTTATTGGAAGAAAAAACATTCTTCACTTGAGTGTGCAGCGATTGAAGTCAGTAAAAGGGGAGATTATACTATTCCATATATAATGTATTTCTTGGAACAGCACCGTCACATTTAGCTGGCAGCCGTAATCAAATGCTAAATGAATTTTCCAAACGATCGCCAATAGGATAAGTTTGTTTGTATTGGTGTTCGTGACTTGCTAGTATTTAGTTCTGTCGCTAGCTGATGGCTGTAGATTAAATATCAAAGAGGAGAATCTGTTCAATGCGAAGAACGTAAGTGGCCACCTTATCCGACCTAGCAGAGCAAAGTGGCTATTTTGTGAACAAATTATTAAAATTCAATAGAAAAATATAATAAATACTTAAAAATATAATACTTTTAATTGTTTGTACAATACCTATTTTGTATGATGGGTGATTTTATATTTTTATTTTACTAACAGTACACGATTGAAGTATAATATTACCTTAGAGTGGCCACTTTACCTTGCTCTCCTCTATATAAACTAATGAGAGCAGGTAGGTGGAGAGAGAGAGAGAGAGAGAGAGAGAGAGAGAGAAAAGGATTTAAACCACATGTTTAGATAATTTGATCACATAACTTATATTAACAAATGCCAATTATAAAGGAAAACATAATGTTACAGGCGGCCACTCTGAGTGTGCGAGGAACGGATGATTTATTGACGTAGGTGCGCTCTCAGCTGCAACTCGATACGCAGCGGATTTTCACAAGCGAACGTTTACAAAGCGTGCCTTTTTAGCCTATGAGGGCGCGTGCTGCTCCCGACATTGGGTATCGGGTGTCTTTGAGACATCTAAAGATTTCTCTGGATTGCTGACGTCGTTTATATCAACCAGACTCGGGGCATGGCGAACCTTACAGGACAAGGCCAGCTGCTATAATAATCACGTTGGGCATCCGAGCTGGCAGTTGTTGAATGGATGAGCTTCAGCGATAGACGACTAGTGAGAAGAGAAGCTTGCGGTGAGAGTAGTGCCCAGCGGGAAGAAAATCTGTGACTGCGAATATCAGAGCAGCCGTTGTAAATTAAGTTAGGTGAAAATAATTAAGACTGTTTAGTACAACTGCCACGGTGAATGTTAACTACAAAAATGTCGGCACAAATGGAAGAACTGCAAGCATTAATTGAGGGATTATGTAGCCAAATGAAAAAGTGTAAATAGCCTTTAAAGCAAAATTAGTAGTGTGAACGAGAATGTATATATTGTTAATGAGAATGTAAATAGCCAGATAACTACTATAAGTTACGTAGTAGACAAGAAAATAGACACAGTAAATGCGAATTTTGAAACCAAAATTGACTCTTTACATGAAAATGTAGCTAGGAAAATAGAAAACATCAGAGTGTTTGTGAATACGAGAGATTAATCTGTAGACAAAACAATTGACAATGTAAATGAAAAAGTGGGCAGTGTAAATTAAAGAATGAACAGTGCAAATGAAGTAGTGAGCAGTGTAAACGACACGATGGACCGTGTAAATGAAAGTATAGCCAGTGTCAAGAATGAAGTGAGTGCGATGAAGAAGCAGATGGAGGAATTTCTTCATCAACGAAAATCTACTACCACCACACCTGCAGACGACAAAAGTGGAGAAGCAGTGCAAGTCTTGAAGCAACACAGCAGCCTCGGAGAATAGTCAGCAGCTCTGCAGCATTGGTGTCGCACAGCCAGAAATGGGGGAAGGGGGTCTCAATTAAGCCCGTCCCTTACGAAGGCCACTCTTCTTCGTAGGAGTACCAGCACCATTTTGAAATAGTCGCCACCCTGAATGGCTGGTCAGCCAAACAGTAGGCTTACTACATCGCGGCAGGATATTTTCTAGTGTACAGCCATCTGCTGACACAGTACACAAGAGAGATTTGCTAGTGCGATAAATATAGACTATAGGTATTTTCTTTCAGACAGTTTCCTCTCGCGTTTGTTGTGTGCTTTTGGGATGTGGCCAGGTAGCAATCAAGCAACCCCTTACACCTGACACCAGAGTTGTTTTGCGTCCTTGATGGTCAAGCTGCTCGCATTAAGACTCGTTCCCGACGGGGGGAAAAAAAATTATTATCACGTCACTTGGTCTCACGCCAATGAAATTTGTGGCTTGTGGAACTTTTCCTGCTCGCACATCGTGACGAGCTAATTCTGTCCAAGGCCCTCACGCAAATTACGTTCAACACGGACGTCGCCCATTTACTGTACACCATTCACGGTAATGTGAGCACTTTTGAAAGCCCTCTCATTTCGAATAATAGTCAATTCATAAATTTTATTTTAGCCTTACACGTTTACTTCCGAGTGCGGTGGAATATATACACGGGGTTTATTACTTAATTGCAATATTTATTTAAAAAGGTGGTTAAAGGTTAAATAATTGCTGAAATAAATTAGTAATTAGGTCCTTAAAAGTTCTCACTTTAGCGTGAACAGCCTATATCACAGCTACACGGGTGTTGTTGCCAAAGAATGTTTCCACAACTGAGTCAATGCCTAAAATCGATACCAGGCAATAACAAGATGAACCACTAAATGCCATTGAAGCTCCAATAACAAGTAATGATACAGGCTTATTTGCAGCCAGATTTCAAGAGTCCAAACACGCTCCTAGACTGCTCAAGGCAATTTTACTAACAAATATTTAATCTGATCTTGGCAATATAAACACGATTAACTTCACAAAACTGTGAGTTATTTTAAAAAGTAACATTTATAATATTTCTTATGAGTAAATGTAGCAATTTGAACTTCAAATCTNTAAAAAGTAACATTTATAATATTTCTTAAGAGTAAATGTAACAATTTGAACTTCAAATCCTGATTTGTGCAAACTCTAAAAAGTTATTTTTACACAAAGCTAGGGTTGATCTAAAATATTTTTTAAAGTTAGAAAATGCAATTTCTTTGAGATACGTACGGCATTTAGTTCACCTGCGTATGAGTTTAACTTCTAACTATTTTGCTTTAAATTTTGAAGTTAGAATTTTTATACCTACAAGCAAACCACGTAACGATTATCCAAGAAATATTTTTAATTTCATTCTAGTAACATTTACAATCATTCTGAGCTGTAGATTAACGTATTAAGTTTTTTTTTTAATTCCTACATCTTGTGTCATTAGTTCTATAAAAGTCGCTGTCCTCCACTCTCATGTATTTTGAAACAATTATTACATATCATAACGAGAAATGATTTAATATACAAATAATTTCAGAACAAATTTTATTATCTGGGGCATACTTTATGTAATATTTACTTATATTAGTTTTTTTTCATTCGTAATATTCATAATTCAATATTAATATTTTCTGAAGGTAATTTTGTTTATTTGCTTGTTAAGTATGCGATTTAGTACATTTTATATCAAAGAAATAGAAATTAAATATACAAATTAATTCTCATAAACATATCCCATGAAAACTATCATTATGTAATAGAAAAATTTCGTACTTGCACAGATGCTCTTTCAAGACACGTTTAATGTTTGTCGTAACAATGCATATAGTGTCTAAGGCGTTACTGTAGCAGGCCAATATTTATGGTACTATCCCAAGAAGCCGGGAGTTAAAAACTTTAATTTAACAGACCAAGACTAGCGCAGATTTATCTGGGATGTTTCTTTCAAGGACACTGGAGCCTATTTTCCTGTAGCACAACGAAACCAACAAATAAAGCGAAAAATATCGTGAGCTTCGTTCTATTTATCGCATGTAGGGGGGTTGTAAACCACAGGTGAACCACGCAAGAGTTTTGAAACTTATTTAGTGGATGGTCTTATACATACCTGTACCACACCGTGGTCGCAACTGTGGGGCATAAAATGAAAAGGTAACAGTCATGTTGGTGAATGTGTAAACGTAAGTTAAATTTAATTTTCAAGTCATATTATTTTTTTACATGAAGAAAGTATCTTTTTTTTTTACTCGGTTCTTTTTCGATCAAAAATTTTTTTGTCCTGTGGTGATGTTGTTAGGATTTACTGTCATTATTTTTGCCCTTGAAAACTATTGTCACAACATCTAGTTGGGGAACACCAAAAGTTATTTTAACAAATTGTATTTTTACTTTCATTGCAAGCCATTTCTATCAATATTTAATAATAATATGTTCTCACTTTATTAAAAGCAATTTTTTTGGAAGTGTCAAAACATCTAGATAGGAATCTAAAAATTTTAATAAAATTTAAGGTCTCAGATTATTAACGCTTATTAGTCAGTATATTTGCGGAAATTTGTAACACTTTATTGTGTGAAATATTTTACAATTTTAATTTTTTTAACAACTCACATGGCTTGTGGTAATAACACCATGAAAAGTAAAGCTATATTTACTATTGTATTTTACATACTCTAATATAGAAATATTTTAGTGGAGAAAGAAACATGAAAACATAATTACTCTTGTACTACAGGTACCAAGTGGGTTTTTCTTTTGCTCACCAAAAACATAATTTATGCATTGGCAGACAAGAAAGAAAACATTTTTACATATAGTGGGTTACATTTTAAACTGCATCGTAACTATTTTCTCTGGTATATGAGGTCGTTCTTTATTTCGCAGCTTTATATTAATAATCACCGCACAGAATACTGTTATTTGATATGTGTGTGTATGTGTGTGTGTGTGTGTGTATGGGACAAACAACTAACAAACTTTTAAGAAAACCTACCGAGATTATTGTATACAGCTTATCAAAAACAACTAAGGTATAAGTTCATATATACAATTNCTTTTAAGAAAACCTACCGAGATTATTGTATACAGCTTATCAAAAACAACTAAGGTATAAGTTCATATATACAATTTGCTTTTGTGAATATGTGAAAAATATTTGAAAACGAGAAGATGGGATTAATTGTTTCATAAAAATATATTTT
This sequence comes from Clitarchus hookeri, assembly GCA_002778355.1. Lineage (NCBI taxonomy): Eukaryota > Metazoa > Arthropoda > Insecta > Phasmatodea > Phasmatidae > Clitarchus > Clitarchus hookeri. The sequence goes on along the minus strand of NQII01009257.1, from coordinate 34,806 downwards.
CAGCTCGAACGAGATGACTACTAAATTAACCGTAATCTGGGGTTAACAAATGGCCTTCTGCTGTAAAAGCTGTAACATATTCGTCGTTAACTACTAAGGTAGAGAGCACATTTACTTCTCATTACGATATTTAATATATTTGGAGGTGAAAAAATAGTTAAAGTAATATGTCTGCTTGTTTGTTCTACAGTTGACTTCTTACTACTGTTATGCCACTGGGTTTGGATCACCTCTTTTTGAGGTATTCATCCACATACGCGTAAAGAAAACAAGTAGTTTTAGCGCTTAAATAATTTTTGTTTTGGAAAATAATGGCAGTTATAATTTAAGAATGTCATTAATTATGGTCCTCTGACAGTCACAGTACTTCCAAAATTCTATATATGCTCGTGAAAGCATCTGGATTTTGCTTCGTATTGGAACATGAGGCAGATTATTATTCCTTTCAGCCGATAGATAAATAGTGAATCATATTTATTCGTTTATGCTACGTAGTTATCTTGTTTGATACAAGAACCATTTCCCTGAAAACACAGAGTAACATTTATTTCAATATCTGCCAGTTTAACAAAGCTTACTTCACACTTATTCATTTCCAAACACCCAATAAATAAAAAANATTTATTTCAATATCTGCCAGTTTAACAAAGCTTACTTCACACTTATTCATTTCCAAACACCCAATAAATAAAAAAAGGTTCCAAAGCGTTATGTCAGCTATCAGTTGGTCTTTTCGATTTTTCCCAGTTAGGTCATCTGTACCATTTACATTAAACTGATACTGCAATCATAAATGTGCAAATGCGTTGTTAGAATAATCGTTCCTGGTTTCCAATGCACTAAGCAAGTCACTTTACTCAAGTTACACGAAAAATTATTTTTCCTATAAATTCTGACAGATTTCAATTTCGATCAACTCAGAGAATTATATACACAAATGTTGTCGAAATCGTCTAGCTTCATTTGAGATAATTTCAGAAGAGACAAAACAATACCGCTCCGTGACATTTCCTAAATAAACAAATTAATACGTATGAGTAATATGCATTTCTTTCTAAATAAATAATTAAAAATATCTGCGCTGGGCGTTTCAGTGCTTCGGTGGCTCTTCATTTCACAAGCTGGCCTTCTACTATGGAAATTCAGATTGATGTCCTGCCGCGTTCAGTTTTTTTCTTCCCAAATTTTGCGTACGTTTTATATTACGAGGGAATTTTTTTTTAGGGCCACGCCCATTTTTCTCGCTATCGAAGTCTGTCGTTTCTCTCACACACTTCCTCATCNAGGGAATTTTTTTTTAGGGCCACGCCCATTTTTCTCGCTATCGAAGTCTGTCGTTTCTCTCACACACTTCCTCATCTCGTGCCAAGCCTTCAGGGATGGCGGAAGCCGATCGGTCCCTTTTACAGAAGTGTCGACAGATCAGTCGACGTCATTATCNGCCAAGCCTTCAGGGATGGCGGAAGCCGATCGGTCCCTTTTACAGAAGTGTCGACAGATCAGTCGACGTCATTATCACAGTTGAGTGCGGTCACCGTTAATCCCTTGCAAAATGCTGGTGTAAATATCTATTTTAATTAGATACGCGACGAAAATGTTCTTCCTTTCTATAGCGACCAAAACTTCTCAGCAGGGTGTTTCTGTCTTCTGCTTACAGAATGGTGTCTCTCTACACACACACACGGNGCCAAGCCTTCAGGGATGGCGGAAGCCGATCGGTCCCTTTTACAGAAGTGTCGACAGATCAGTCGACGTCATTATCCCAGTTGAGTGCGGTCACCGTTAATCCCTTGCAAAAAGCTGGTGTAAATATATATTTTAATTAGATACAGGACGAAAATGTTCTTCCTTTCTCTAGCGACCAAAACTTCTCAGCAGGGTGTTTCTGTCTTCTGCTTACAGAATGGTGTCTCTCTACACACACACACGGTNTAGCGACCAAAACTTCTCAGCAGGGTGTTTCTGTCTTCTGCTTACAGAATGGTGTCTCTCTACACACACACACGGTGCACTTATACCATATCTTTGTTTACCAGAAAGATCTACCAATGGCCTGCGCATGTCAAACGTTTAAATGAACTCAGTATTTTTTACATTTATTGAATATAAATGTTTACAATGCGAACACAAATGCATAAAATACAACGTGGGTTTCGATTCAAGTGATTACGAGCTAATATAGTGAGCAAGTGTATCTTCAGCCGTTCTAAAATTAACTGCATTTTTCGTGGGAATATTGTGCAGTTTATACCCCAGGTTATTGGGCGCCGTCATGAAACTTTGACTGGGTTATTGCTCGGCATAAATACGCATTCACTTCATTTCATAGCACTTTCTTCGCACTTTACGATTCTAATTACCAATTTTTTATTGTTTTATATTTCTGCGAAATGCCGTTCAACTTGTAGGCATTACCTACAAGTTATATTTGTGGCATACAACATTTAGGCAACACATTTTTTGTATTATGGTATATTTATTTACAAATTTAGTGTTATGAGATATACGAATAGTAAAACAACTAATTCATTTCCCGAAATGAGATAACTGAATTCAAAATAAAATGTATTACACGTTACAAAGGTAAATCATTAAAATAATTACATAAGAATATTTCGCAGTTGTCTAGAAAATGTCTAAAATCAAGGAACATTTGAAAATTTTATATTTCTAGCAGTTAGTGATTTTCTAGAAATAAATTGTGCTTAATATTACATAAAATGTAATAAGAAATATCTTTTCAGTTGCTCATGTTTAATATTCTTTCAGTGTTTTCGTTTATTTTTTGTACATACCAAAAATGTTGAATTGTTTATGTTGGCATGCCATGAAGTGAAAACTATGAGATCTTATATTTTTATGCGAGGAAAGAGTACATGTAAGTAGTAATGTCTAAAAGTTGAACGGTATTTCGCACAAATATAAAATAATGATTTATTTTTGGCGAGCAGCACACTAAAGGCTGTTGATTTGTCTAGTGAATGTTTATTCTTTTTTAGAAATTTAATGGTTTTATGTTGTAATACCAATTAAAATTTGATAGAGAAGTCAAATTAAACATAAACCTAATTCTTAAAATAGAATCAGAAACAATTGGATCTTAATTTTTNTGTTTATGTTGGCATGCCATGAAGTGAAAACTATGAGATCTTATATTTTTATGCGAGGAAAGAGTACATGTAAGTAGTAATGTCTAAAAGTTGAACGGTATTTCGCACAAATATAAAATAATGATTTATTTTTGGCGAGCAGCACACTAAAGGCTGTTGATTTGTCTAGTGAATGTTTATTCTTTTTTAGAAATTTAATGGTTTTATGTTGTAATACCAATTAAAATTTGATAGAGAAGTCAAATTAAACATAAACCTAATTCTTAAAATAGAATCAGAAACAATTGGATCTTAATTTTTCTGCCAAACCAATTTAAAAGTTTTGTACGAACATGATGTTTGATTTTAATTTAAGTATTTCTTAAAATTTAAAGAACACCATGAATAAATTTTTTTGGAGTCTAGCGTTTTGTTTGCCTGTGGTAAGCGTTTATCTTTAAGCTTTGAATTTTAATTATATTGAACAACTTCAAATAATATAAAGTTCGAAACACTTAAAAGAATTTCCATGAAATTTGTTTATCTTATTCTAATGACATCAACAATTAATCTCAACTGTAGCAAAACATGCTGATTGCACACAATTATGACATTTGCATGGCCAATCATGTAAATTGAAAGTGCACGTAATTTGCAAAATTAATTTTTGCAATTTAATTTTTNTTGACATTTGCATGGCCAATCATGTAAATTGAAAGTGCACGTAATTTGCAAAATTAATTTTTGCAATTTAATTTTTCAATATGTATATATATTTTTTTACTTTTATCAGGTTCCTTTTTGATGTAAACCACATAACTATAGAATAACGTAAAATAAATATAAAGTAATTTTCGGTAGAAGAACGGCCTTAACGTACCTACAACGACTGGTGCTCCAGAAGTTGGCGAGAGGGGCATGTCCTCGAGACTCGTGGACAATTTTCGTGCAAGTGCGCCGTCGGGGACAATTGCTAGCCCGCCATGACGAGTAAGGAGGGGCAGGGAGGTAACATGGCAGAGCAGAGCGAAGGGACGTGCTCATGGCGACCACAGGGTCAACCTTCCAACCCCACCCCCTTCCACCAAACAACAACCCTTCCATCGTGCCACCACGCCATCACTTCGCCCCAACCCAGGGAGGAGCGCATGTCAACATCGTAGGCTCCACAAAGAGAGTAAATATACTGCGTGCTCCACGAGAAGACCTGGCGAGTTGATGGCCTGGGAAGGGGGTGGGGGGTGTGGAGATGAGAGTCGGCTTGCGGCGTGCTGAGGGGCAGAACTAGGTCAAAAGGGGTGAGCCTCACTGAAGTCCTGGCCAGGGATGTGAACCATACTATGGTTATGGCATTGTACTATAATTTACAGCTTTTTACGCTGTACTATAACTAGCCGCTTAACGTACAAATTTACTTTTCGTTTCGGGTGTTGCNTATAATTTACAGCTTTTTACGCTGTACTATAACTAGCCGCTTAACGTACAAATTTACTTTTCGTTTCGGGTGTTGCAATATAATACATTTTTGGTGAGAAACACACTTCCGAATTTCTTATGTAACAAGTGACAATTTGGAACCCATGGAAAGAGTTTCAGTAGATCCATGGCACAAGANTACTTCCGAATTTCTTATGTAACAAGTGACAATTTGGAACCCATGGAAAGAGTTTCAGTAGATCCATGGCACAAGAAGTAAACAATTATATAAATAGTTGGTGCGTCAGTAGCGACCAATTGCATTTCCCAAGGAAAGGTGCGGTCTGTATTGGTGCCAGCTTCTAGCCTTGCAGAGCACTGACCATGGTTTCACCTGTTCTGCAACATGGCAAACGTGAAGGAGTATACTAGGGATAATATGTTAAGGGGTTAGATACCTGAATAACATGTATATTCATTTAGGGACAAGCTAGAATTAAAAACACATGCTTTTAGATATNAAGGGGTTAGATACCTGAATAACATGTATATTCATTTAGGGACAAGCTAGAATTAAAAACACATGCTTTTAGATATATTTAGCCATTGGCTCACTTGGTGCTTGACACCTCCTGGAGAGCGCTGGCCCAATCGTCGCCTTCTATGCGACAGCAGACAGCCAACGCGCAGTTGATACCGGTCTAGTTGTATATAATACTGTAGAGTCTAGCCTGAATGTCATTGAACTCGCGAATTCTTCAGGTATCTAACTATAACAAGGGCCAGTGATTTTTCTCATATAACTCGGAACACACAGTAAGATTTCAGTGCCATAGATACACCTCAGCTGTCTTCGTACCTCCATTGGCTGCTGGTGTAGTTTCCGCATTTGACCGAGCCACTCAGGATTCCGTAACTCTCCGACACTGAACTTTCGTGATTCATGCGCAAACAGTTGGTACGGACCAGAACATGTTTCAGCTAATCAAAATAACTTCGGCGACCGTACAGAGCTTTAAACTGTTTCTTGTTACGAAATATTTTCGCGAAATATCACTACCTTAATTATAACTAAAGACCGGGAAATTTCGCGGATTCATTTCAGGACGAGCTGAACATCAAACACACCTTAATTTATGTTTGCGATTGTATCACAGTTTATTAGCCACGCCCACGCGAACTTCGAGCCAGTACCAGACCTGTAAGAAAACAAGCACTGAATCCCGTGCCTCTCGTTCTTAGGTAAAACTCGCTACGCACTGGGTCAGCAGCCAATGAATAGAAAGCTAAGGTTCAAAAATGCATAGAAGATTATAGTCTACATACGGGTTGTTTAAAACGCGAAACATTCATGTCTCTAACTGTAGCACATTCATTATCGTACGCAAAAATACTGTACACCAAAATGAATCAGTCTATTATCGTACTAAAACATTTAGCTATCGGATGCTGGTAGCTATATTCACTACTTCACACCTCAAAGTACCAAGTATCCCATGAAAACGACGGTAAGAAAACTATTTAATTAATACATTGGAATAAATAAATGAAATAATAGACTTGTGGGAAGTGNAAGGGGTTAGATACCTGAATAACATGTATATTCATTTAGGGACAAGCTAGAATTAAAAACACATGCTTTTAGATATCTTTAGCCATTGGCTCACTTGGTGCTTGACACCTCCTGGAGAGCGCTGGCCCAATCGTCGCCTTCTATGCGACAGCAGACAGCCAACGCGCAGTCGATACCGGTCTAGTTGTATATAATACTGTAGAGTCTAGCCTGAATGTCATTGAACTCGCGAATTCTTCAGGTATCTAACTATAACAAGGGCCAGTGATTTTTCTCATATAACTCGGAACACACAGTAAGATTTCAGTGCCATAGATACACCTCAGCTGTTTTCGTACCTCCATTGGCTGCTGGTGTAGTTTCCGCATTTGACCGAGCCACTCAGGATTCCGTAACTCTCCGACACTGAACTTTCGTGATTCATGCGCAAACAGTTGGTACGGACCAGAACATGTTTCAGCTAATCAAAATAACTTCGGCGACCGTACAGAGCTTTAAACTGTTTCTTGTTACGAAATATTTTCGCGAAATATCACTACCTTAATTATAACTAAAGACCGGGAAATTTCGCGGATTCATTTCAGGACGAGCTGAACATCAAACACACCTTAATTTATGTTTGCGATTGTATCACAGTTTATTAGCCACGCCCACGTGAACTTCGAGCCAGTACCAGACCTGTAAGAAAACAAGCACTGAATCCCGCGCCTCTCGTTCTTAGGTATAACTCGCTACGCACTGGGTCAGCAGCCAATGAATAGAAAGCTAAGGTTCAAAAATGCATAGAAGATTATAGTCTACATACGGGTTGTTTAAAACCCGAAACATTCATGTCTCTAACTGTAGCACATTCATTATCGTACGCAAAAATACTGTACACCAAAATGAATCAGTCTATTATCGTACTAAAACATTTAGCTATCGGATGCTGGTAGCTATATTCACTACTTCACACCTCAAAGTACCAAGTATCCCGTGAAAACGACGGTAAGAAAACTATTTAATTAATACATTGGAATAAATAAATGAAATAATAGACGTGTGGGAAGTGCACCCAGGGCGAGGTGACGGGCCCCTCCTAATGTCGGGCTTGCAACACCGGACATGAAATGAAATGAGACCCTAGGATGGAACGGCGCGGAAATGGAATGACGGGGGGAAACGGCAGAGGCGTCGTCTAGCACGATTACCACGTGCGGATATCCGGGAGTGAACCCGCCGGGGATCGAACCAGGATCGCAGTGGCGGGTGGCGAGCGCCCTGGCCACTGGGCCACCGCTGCCCCAACAAACTCGAATATAAATAATGATAGAAACACCTAACATGTTGAGTGTCATAGTCGCATTTACAATAAACTTTTAATGTTACTATCGCACATTTATAAGTTCTAAACGTTATTTTTATACTTAAAGCTGATTTTATTTATTAAGAATATAAAACACTGTAAATCTGAAACTGTTGCCAAAAAATTTTAGTTTACGTACTATAATTTTGCACAAAGTACTATAATTTTCACGGGCCTGTACTACTTTTTTTGGACTTCCAAGGTTCACATCTTTGGTCCAGGCCTTTTGTCGATCGCGAGAGGGGGGTGGGGGCGAGCGACACTCCCGCATGAAAAAAAACCTTCCTACGAGCTACTACCTAGATTGAAGGAGAAGGTGGTGCACAAAATGAAAGCGAATTTTCCGAATAATGTAGAGGGGGAGACAGACAGACAGAGAGAGAATAAAGAGAGAGAGGAATGAAAGAGATTTCGCGAAGAAGCTGCAAAGGAAACGGAGCCGCCTGCCAGTTGAAGATCATGTGACCTATTGGATATCTTATTGTTCCTGGCCGCTTTCCAGATTAAGTTGGCACTACGGAGCCCGGAGCGACAGAGATCAATGGAGGAGAATAACTAAGGGCCAACTATGCAAGTTTTGCAGCGAGGAAAGAAATACATACTTCTGTTGCAAACATAAAAATAACAGATGCCTTATTTTATTTTCCTTTACACACGTAACACATATTTCTGCAATTCCTTTTGGCAAAAACGAAATTCAACTAAACAAGAAAATACGAGTATGTGTAGAACTATGTTGTAGAAAAATTACATAAACTATTAATTATATTAATTAAATTTTTCCTGAACGTTTGCACTTCTTACGTTTTTTTTAAATACTCGTAACTATGAATTTCTGTTCTTTAAAATTAGTAACATTTTGTTACCAGCGGCAAAGAATGACATCTATGATACGGCAATTAAGATGGATGCATTAAAACACTACGGAGATATTGGTTCACTCTAGACTGTTTCATTACCACATTCCTGAATGTAAAACCATTTCATTAGTTTCCCTATCTTTTTCTGTAAATAATGGAAAAATTAATAATTAATAATATTTTCGAGACGCTACAACTGTTTGTGTCAAACCATTATACATTTTTTAAAATAGCAATATATATTACTCACGTTTTTAATCATTTTACGTGAATATAGACAAAAATAACAGACACAAAATGCGCACATGAATTACACAGCTGTATGAGGGAAGTGATGTAGCGAATCTTTTTGTTGTGGTCTTTTAAGTCAAATTATTTTAGGCACGTTGCTGCTACCTATTACAATATCGATTTCAAACAAAAAACAATTTTTGAATGCTGAAGTGCTGAACTTCACTACAAGAAAGTAAGTAGAAATAAATGAATAATAGTTTGTGCTTTTGTTTTGTATGTAAAATCTTTGTTAGCCCACAATTTTCAAGAAATAAAAATTTAACAATATTTTTCATTTTTTTAGAAATGTTGTTATTGCAAAGATTGTCAAATAGTTTTTTGTTTGGAAGCGTTATTGTGAAGTGAAAGGTAGATGAAAAACGCATGAAATCATTTATAGGTTGTTCACGGTAAAGTGAGCACTTTTGAAATCAACAAACGAAAAAAATCACTGTACGTCACTGTGTGCATTTAAACGGACACACTGACACTCATACTGTCTGTTAAGTTGGCAACGAAATAGGGAACATAGTTCGATGTAATGCCGTCATGTTATAAGAGTGGCATTCAAATTTAGGACAATCTATGTAATTTGGTTTCTGTTCGTTTCATACTAAGAAGTGTAAAAATTTGTTTCTTAGTAAAATTTTTACATTCTTAACGATTTGAAAGTCAAACTTGACTAACGCATGACTAAAGTGATGTGGTCGATGCCAATGTTAAATTTTACATATATGGCATAAGGATACAAAAAAAAGGAAGAAAATAGATCCTAAGCAGGGCTTCTAAAAGTGCTCACTTCTCCGTGAAAAGACTTTAACATGTAAAACCCTATACTTTCACTCAACCGGTCCGCCAAAAGGGTTACTGAGTGATATAAGTAAGTCCCCGTCATCTTGGATTTCAAGATTTTCCCCACATCCAGCGTTATAGACATTGTATTATATTTTACAAATTAACAGAGCAAAAATATGATTTTATACCTTTTACAATATATTTATTTGTTGTAGGTGTTGAAAAATAGAAGGTTGCCCAACCTAGGAGAGAGTATGTGAGAGTAGAAGGAAGTTTTGTTATTATGAGATCTGCGAGACAATGAATTATCGGGTTGTGAGTTAAGAAAAGATTAAGTGGAAGAACTTAATGGTGTTCTTATAAATTACATTGTAGTGGACCTACACGTTAAACATGGCGCAGTCGGTACGATCTCGTTTGTTTTTTGATCGAAGCCTTATAATTAGGGTCACCTGTTTTTTCGCGAAAAAATCTACGCGTAGGCAAGACTTCGTTATCCTATCTGCACACTTGCAGTCNTTGGTATTATGAGATCTGCGAGACAATGAATTATCAGGTTGTGAGTTAAGAAAATATTAAGTGGAAGAACTTAATGGTGTTCTTATAAATTACATTGTAGTGGACCTACACGTTAAACATGGCGCAGTCGGTACGATCTCGTTTGTTTTTTGATCGAAGCCTTATAGTTAGGGTCACCTGTTTTTTCGCGAAAAAATCTACGCGTAGGCAAGACTTCGTTATCCTATCTGCACACTTGCAGTCTTCAATTGACTATTGGCCGCTTGTATTTGCGTGAAGACAACCTGGTACATGAGTGAGCCAATCAGAGTTAAGTTTCTTCGATACTGACCGTCCGTGATTCGCGGGTAGACAGATAAAATGCGTAACCATTGAAATGATCCACTCACGATAGTGGTTCTGAACTAAAGTGCGTTGGAAGGCAAGTTGTCCTGAAATCACTAAATGAAATAAATTGAATTGGAAGCCAGCAAAGTTTTTGTGTGTTCGGTTGGAACATTATTTTGTTTTATGTCCCGAGTATAGATAAAAAAGCAAAGATGTGTTCTTAAAATGGGCGACAACACATCAGCGGCAACCCTTAACTTCCCACGGAATCTTAGCTTAAGGAAGGAAACGTTCACGAACATTGAATTATATTCAAACGACATTTTATCATGTACATTAGAGCCAGCAGTAAAGATCCTTATATCCCGGCAAATGCAATAGCAGAGGGGAAAAGGATCTTCAAAACGAAGGCAAAAACGCCACTAAATTTCGCCTGCGAAAATGCAACTTATATTGCGCCACATTTGGGCATTATAATGAAGAAATGTACGACTGCGTCAGACAAGTACAAGCTTTCGATAATTAAGCGACGCCCAAACGGAATGAAACCTATGAAATATACATCTTCAATCAGTGTGGCCAAAGGGATAGCGAGACATTTGATAATTCCCTTATACAAGATAGGAAGTTAATAAAAAGTTGCGGTTAAGCAAAACAAGAAAAAGAGCATTCTAAAATGTAGTATAGTTATATTGGAATCCTAGTCTGAAAGCTCCGTTAAGCTTTCTTGTACGTAAATGACCTTGAACTGGAACAAGCAACTCGGTAGTGTCGAGTTGCAGAAACAAGTAAAGTTTACAGTAAAAGAGCTTCAAGAAAAATAAAAAAAAAACAGTTGGCATTGACGCAGTTGTGCTGTTAGGTAGAAACCCCCGTCAAGAACCTACAGCAAAAAAAAGTGAACGTTTTAGTGATAGCTCTACTACTAATTATTTCAAAAGATTTGGTGAAAGCAGTCGAGATCAGCCATCGAAAATACGAAAGAATTGCGATCGATACAACGTGCCCAGAATTTGTTAAAAGTGTTTTAAACTTCTAGGGTAAAGGGAATTTTTCATACAGTGTTCCGAAATGAAACTGCAGTTACAAGTGAATGAACTGTCAGAAAATGCTAGTGGCAGTGATATAGCATACTCATTTTACAGTGAGAATATTTTTGTTGATATATTCGAAAATGTACAACAAAAGGAGTGTGAACAAGATGTTCAAATTAACAGTCCCAAAGTTGCATTCAAGATGGACACAGGATTAGAAGTCAATATTTTGACAATAGAAATATTAAAGACCATCAGGCGTGACAAAAAATGTACTTAACGAGAGCAATATTTTAGCATATGGTGCGGCCAAACTAACTCTTGTAGGCACGGTAAGTTTTGATTGCAAAGCGGGGGAAATGAAAACAATGTGGAGTTCACAGTGCTTAAGACAATTACCTGTTGAATGCTAGGTACTGGAAACTTGTGTAGAGGGAGGGCTAATGCAGTACTTCGGTAGTGTAACCCAAAAATGCAGTTGCTTATTGCTTATTGCATAATAACAGACCATTTGCTCATGCATCACATAGCTTGACCAACAGCGAAGCTAATTACACACAAATTGAGGAGGAAATGTTAACAGTTGAATGGTATTTGAAAATATTCCATAACATAGTGTATGATTACCTGGTCAAGGTATTTACTGGCCAGAAACCCCTAGTTCCATTCGTGTTTAGAGAAATACACAAAATACGTTCGGCCAAGCTTAAAATTTTGCTACATAGGATGTTAAAATATGACGTTACGCTAGAGTGCAGACCAGATTGAGAGATATATTAAGAGGAAAAATGCTGAAGCTGTTACATAAGGTACACTGTGATAGATATAAGTGCAAAGAAAAATCCAAGCAAGTAGTGTACTGGCCAGCAACGAGTGATCTCATTTAACTGTATGTTAAAATGTGCAAAGTATGCGATACAAGATGCCTGCGAAGCAGAAAGAACATCTTTGTAGCAAATTACTTCCACAATTCTGATAGGAGCAGATTTCAACTGACTTTTTTTGATTATTCTCGTAGGTAGGAATTACTTGGTTATAATGTACCATTTCTCACATTGNTGATTATTCTCGTAGGTAGGAATTACTTGGTTATAATGTACCATTTCTCACATTGATTTGGAGATATCCCTATCAAAGACAAAATGGTATGTCACTGAGACATTCAAGAATGTTTTGTACAACACGTAAGAATCCTAAGACAGCTTACTCAAACAATATGCTTTTAAAATTCTTTAGTTTCAAACAGTATTATTATATATAGGCTCTTGTTCTAGGTACAAAAACAAAGAAATGAACAAGCAGACCAATTTGTAACTAATGTTAAGAAAATTCTGAAGAAAAGTCACCTGGAATATATGGACTTGATTGTGGAACGGGGAGCGGGGTGGGGNCTAATGTTAAGAAAATTCTGAAGAAAAGTCACCTGGAATATATGGACTTGATTGTGGAACGGGGAGCGGGGTGGGGAGTCCCTTATGAAGTGTAGGAACACTGCAATAGTGACAATTCATGCTTCTTCTGCCCAACTCCTTACGAGTAGAATGGTTCTCACAAAATTGTCAGAGGTATTCTGAATTTGGAGCCAAAGACTCAGGAAAATGTCAGAATCAAATTGTGGAAAAACCAGAAGAAAATGGAAACGTAATACAGCAAAACTGCCAGGTGTAGGTCAGATGTGTTTCGTTCCGGGGATGATGTAATGATGAGTACTGGTAAAGTTATCCCATGAGCTAAAGGCAAGATCGTAGGAAAGCATTGCTCTCCAGGATCACACCTCACCATGGCCAGTCAGGGGAACATAGTCAGGAGAAGCATAAAATATATTCGTAGATCTTACAATGGCTCATTTTGTAGTGGATCACACGATGCAGATTATCACATGAGTGGGCCCAAGAGTCACATTGACTCTCAGTGTANGGCTCATTTTGTAGTGGATCACACGATGCAGATTATCACATGAGTGGGCCCAAGAGTCACATTGACTCTCAGTGTACCAGTGCTAAAACAAAAAATGCTGCTGGTTAAAAATGTGACATTTCCGAAACCGAAAACTATTGTGACAGGTCTAACATAGACTATTCATAAGAGGGGAACGATACTTGTGGTGGGTTTAATCAGAAACAATGCAAATCCTGATAGTCCTGTTGGTAATAATAGCAACAATGTTCGTTTAGAAAGAGTTTCTGGTGGAATGTAAGATCAAGTCACCATGAGTGATAGAGCAAGTTGACAACCACAACGCTTCCTCAAGGCTTTGCAAAAATAAAAAGAGAATGTTTTATAGTATCCCAAAGTTATTAGGTTGATCAACCTGGAGGAGCGTATGTATGAGTAGAACAAAACGGTCGGCGTTATGAGATTCCCGGGGCAATGGATTACTGGATTGTATTTGTCAAGTAATGTGGTTTAAATAAATGCAATTTGAAGCAACTTAAACATGTTGTTGTAAACGACATTAATTTTAACATATAAGTCAAACATTATTTTTCAAAAGATTTTGCTAACCTTCTTTCTATGGTCACACGAACTAAAACAATATAGTGGGAACGATTTGTTATTATTTATGCTTTATCATGCGGAAAATTTCGTTAAACATTTTAGAATAGAATATATGGCTATTAAACCAAAACGACAGAGACAACCTAAACAAAAATTTATGTCAACTATTTAGTTCTTAGAAGACTAACCCGCAATTTTTTTAATATGTCAAATACGTTATTTGTGGAAACAATGCTATAGAGGTGTTTGTTATTTTATAACTTACATGTATTTAGAGCCAGAGGTGTTAGATAGCCTTCATAAAATGTTACACTCTATTTATTTCGGAGCAAATGGCAACGAGTTAGTAAACAGAAAGCGAAAAACACAACAATTCAACAAAATTCGTTATATTTATTTCAATAACACCTAGTCCATTGATTGTACACCAAGCTTCAAAGCTTGAACTAAACCATTTCCGACACACAAGTAAAAATTATACATTTACATCCACCCAGAACAGTATAGCTTATACATTTAACAATTTAACATCCGTACACATACACAATATCACATTTACGTTTTTAATAATAATATACGTATATAAAAGTAAGCACCTACTCCATTAGCACCTATTAACTATAATGTTTCTAACAGAGAAATATCTCAGACACATCTTTAAACCATATTTGAATCACAATATTAGTCTTTAAAGAACATAGTAGTAGGGTTATATCTATATCGTACTAACATCTACTCAATGCACATTTCATTTATTTGCTTAAAGTGCAATAAATAAACATTCTACATTTACCACTCAATGCGCCTTTACTGTATTTGCCACAATATTAAAATTTAAAGACCAGGGCAGGTGGCAGCTNAGAGTAGTAGGGTTATATCTATATCGTACTAACATCTACTCAATGCACATTTCATTTATTTGCTTAAAGTGCAATAAATAAACATCCTACATTTACCACTCAATGCGCCTTTACTGTATTTGCCACAATATTAAAATTTAAAGACCAGGGCAGGTGGCAGCTTTTTATATAGTACTAAAATCCACACATTTCCAATTACACTATTTCTAGCACTTGATTATGTCTAGTATCTTTAGTTGACTATTGCTTCTTAAGTAGATTGAAAATTGCAACTGTCCTATGGTAAGAGTTTTGATGCTTCTGTTTCCTCACCTTTTATGCTTGAGACACACACTGAGGCGACAAAAGTCATGGGATACTTCCTAATAACGTATCGGACCTCCTTTTGCCCGGCGAAGTTCAGCAACTCTACGTGGCATGGACTCAACAAGTCGTTGGAAGTCCCCGCCAGAAATATTGAGCCATGCTGCTTCTATAGACGTCCATAATTGCGAAAGTGTTGCCGCTGCAGGAGTTTGTGCACAAACTGACTTCTCGATTATGCCCCATAAATGTTCAATGGGTTTCATTTCGGGCAATCTTGGTTGCCAAATAATTCGCTGGATTTGTCCAGAATGTTCTTCAAGCCAATCGCGAACAGTTGCGGCCCAGTGACATGGCGCATTGTCGTCCATAAAAATCCCATCGTTGTTTGGGTACATGAAGTCCATGAATGGCTGGAAGTGGTCTCCAAGTAGTGGAACATAACCCTTTCTAGTCAATGATTGGTTCAGTTGGACCAGAGGACCCAGTACATTCCATGTAAAAACAGCCCACACCATTATGGATCCACCACCACCTTGCCTTGCACAGTTCCTTGTTAACAACTTGGGTCCATGGATTCGTGGGGTCTGCGCCACACTCGAACACTACCATCAGCTCTTACCAACTGAAGTTGGGACTCATCTGACCAAGCCACGGTTTTCCAGTCGTCTAGGGTCCAACCGATATGGTCACGAGCCCAGGAGAGGCGCTGAAGGCGATATCGTGCTGTTAGTAAAGGCACTCGAGTCGGTCTTCAGCTGGCATAGCCCAGTAGAGCCAAAGTTAGCCGCACTGTCCTAACGGACACGTTCGTCGTACGTCCCACATTGATACCAGCGGTTATTTCACGCAGTGTGGCTCGTCTGTTAACACTGACCATTCTGCGCACTCGTCGTTGGTCTCGGTCATTAAGTGCAGGCGGTTGGCCACTGCGTTGTCCATGGTGGGAGGTGATACCTTAAATTAGGTATTCTCGACACACACTTGACACTGTGGATCTCGGAATGTTGAATTCCCTAACCATTTCCGAAATGGAATGTCCAATACGTGTAGTTTCAACTACCATTCCGCGTTCAAAGTCTGTTAATTCCTGTCGTGCAGCTATAATCACGCCAGAAACCTTTTCACATGAATCACTTGACTACAAATGAAAGCCCAACCAATGCACTTCCCATTTATACATTTTGTACGCGATACTACTGCCATCTGTATATTTGAATATAGCTATCCCATGACTTTTGTCACCTCTGCGTATTACTAATATGAAGGAATATAATTTTCTTTTCATTCTTCTTTGAACGATCCAGCCAAGGGCGGCTGCTTGTGTTGTAGAGCATCACGGCTGATTATAGCAGCTGCTCGTGCTGAGATAGCTGTTTCAGATTCATCATAAAGTTGGCAAGTTTTCGTGAGAGATTGTCCAATTTCTGTATTCATAACTATTAACACTTCCCTGGATTCTGTACATGCCTCAAGTTCAGGGAAATTACCTAGAATTTGTTATTTTAGCCTCGGAGAATGATTGCTTGACGAATGTCCTTCTAGTTGTTCAATTATTCTGCAGTAGAGCAGTTTTAGCTCACTGAGTTTGATTATTGGCGTATTATCTTGAGATTCTAGACATTATATGATGAATCCTACAAGTTCTGGAAATGCACTCTCGAATGTCAAAATCGGAGAATCACTACCTTCATTTCCATTTCTCTGTTGTTGTTTGTTGTTCTTGCAATTCAGGCGTTGCGAGTTATCCTGCATGGTAAACTGCATCTCTAACAATCATGTGCTCTTCACTTAACTTTGCAATTAGCCATTCATCTTTAAGATTCAGCTGATGCAGAAGATAAGACTTATTTTGCATTTCCAGGTCTAAGTTCTCACAGAAGAAATAGTTTGCCCTTACTTGTCTCGTTTGGAAGCATCTCTTCTCTTCTTACACCTACTTGTAGACAGCTCATCACATTCACTATCTGAGACTCGTTCACATGTAGGTTGTAAAATATCCACTCCCTTTCTGTTGTCCCTCTAATGCTTTGTTGCACGATTGACTTCCTTTTGTTTGTAGCATAAATAGCATTTTCTGATTATTAAATATATGGAGAACTAAAGATCCTATTTCTTCGGGTACACTATCTATATCTTCAAGAGCCACAAGATTCTTTCCTATAGTTTCATATCCTTTAGCAGTATTTGTTCTCTCTGATCAGTAGGGCATGTTAGTTACTCAGCTTGCATTTTTTTTGGGCAAAATATGCACTTTGCCCAATCCGTAGTTGAGCTTTCTTGTGGATTGGCAGTACTCTCTCCTTTCGCTTACCTAAAATTCAACTTCATATTTACGCAATTCTGTCAGTACTTATTCAGTTATAAAATCAATCCCACAAGGGACAAGTACTAATGATTTCCCCGCCATTCAACTTGTCTTGGAGACGGCAGATTGATTAAACCTGTAAGAAAATGTAATCAATTTTAATATTTATATTAATTAACACATTACAGAATACAGAGATTCAAAGTTCACACTGTTGCAGAAAAAAATCATAAGATAATACTGTAATTGTTTTATAGAATTAATTTGTACACTTAAGGTGAAAATGTTAATATTTATTTTCCTTAATAATTCCCCTCGCTACTCTTTTTATACAAGACAAGAATCATGGTTTGAAATAAGTACTTATACCCGAATCATAGACTTATTTTATAAAAATTTTTTTTTAATATTCTAGCAAGTCAACTAATCCCACATATAGAGATTTTACTGAAAATTTATGGTGCAACAACAATTCTGACAGTATATGTAAAATCAATTTTTAGGTAAGAAAAGAATTACTGCTGAATTTATTTAAAAATAAAGCCAAATAATTTCATATGATCATGAGCGATGAGCAAAAACAGCTTAAGTCGCCATTTCACAATATGGCAACTTGTGGTGAATTATGGGAATGCCAACAATCCGAAAATGTACTGTTTGGACATAAACAGCATCACTACCAATTTTCATGCTTTTTAATAATGTACACACAATTTTACACATATGCTCCGGACTATTGCAGAGGTGTAATATCTCTGTTATACAAATCACTATTAACAGTTTTGTTACTTAATTTAAAGTACTTTATGATCTGTTAAACTAAAATCATTTCAAAACTATATTGTTGGGGGCACAGAGCTCTCTTGATGATCACTGGAGGTAAAAGTGATACATATATTTTCTTTTTCTTTTTCTCCGTAGTTTGTCGGCGTTTTACGAAATCCACCTTATATATGTATATATACATATATAACGTGTATATGAACGTATGTAACATACCTCGAGATGCGATTCAGTATAGAAAAAAAACATAAGAGATATGAGTTATTACCGAAGTACGCAGATATACGCTTTAAAAAAAGGAAAAAGAAAACACATATTTGTAAAATGTACTGGAACTACTTAGAGATTAAACAACAAATTATTAGATAGTGTATCATTGAACGATGAGCCATTATGCCATAAAAATATGTTTGTTAGTAAAAAAATTAAATTATATTTCGTGTTGGGTGTGTACCGAGGGCTAGGCGACACACTCCTAATGACAGGCTCTCATCCTGGGACCCGTAGGTGCCCGTCATTCCCGGACATGACAAGAAATGAAACCCTAGTGTGGAGTGGCGCTGAAATGAATGGGCGGTGGAAACTGTAGTATCCCGAAAAAACCCGCGGGCAAGTGGCATTGCCCAGTACGTTTCCTTCATGCGAAAATTCGGGCGTGACCCTGCCAGTGATCGAATATGGATCGCTATGGTGGGAGACGAGCGTCATGGTTTGTTAGTATGGCTATTGCTTTCATGTTATGCAGAGGTAACAGCACAACAAACTTGCGAAAGGTATTCAGAAGAATTAACATTCATTTGTTTTGCTGACGTGTCCGCACATTCATACGATATTCAGGATTTCAACAACATGCATCCCCAGAAAAGAATTTCCTAATGGTTTGCACCTCTGGCATTTCTCACATGCTCGGATATAAGTTGTAACATCCTCTTTTAATCCCGGCCATAAAAACTTTGACATGATTTTGTGTTCTGTTTTCTAGACACACCTAAGAGTTCCCCAAACATGAAAGAATGGAAATATTATAACGACATGTTTTGAAAGAGTTCTGAGACCACGATATTTCGTTCATTCCTGATTTACCAATACACAGAAGGGTTCTGAACTATAGGTACAAAGTCTATGGTGGTTCCCAATAAAAAAATGGGATAGAAAACATTCAACTGACAATTTCGTATAGTAACTCATAAGGGAGAGAGCCACCCTTGAAAATAGACTTTTGAAATGGTTCTGTACAGGAAAATTATGTAACCTACATGAGATGAAAGAGCCATTGTGTGAATAATGTTGTCTTTAACCCAGATCTGAAACCTGCGAACAGTTGTGACGTCCTATCATTCCCTACATTGTGACATAAGGGGGAGGAATGTTTTTATCTTAACAATGTGTCTCAATGTAAGTAAGTGTTGATAGTATGCCACAACTGTTCCCAGGTTTCAGGTCTTGGTTAAATAAATTATTCAAATAATGGCTCTTTTATCTCATGTAGGTTTTTTTACAGTAGAACCGATGGAAATATCGAATTTCGAGGGTTGCTACCCCCTACGAGTTCCTGTACGACATTTTTGGTATAACGTTTTATATCGCATTTTGCATAGGGAATCACCACACCGAATTTGCACGTATTGTTCAGGACCGACCTGTATATAGAAAAAAACCATTATGTATCATAAATGGAACTGGCGTGCCAATAACAATGTCACCCACTATCTATTTGCAGGACTCATCCCTACTTTGCTCTCGCTTGAGATTTACGCAATAATTGTGGGGCGAAGGTCCTTAAGGTGTTAACTGTGGCCAGAGTGGTGTTCCAGTCATCAAAATCATATTTACAGGACAGGATATTGCCACTATAGTTTTGACTACTTTATGTGATATACCTTGAAGCAGAACCTCGTTAACCTGTGTACACAGCATTAAAGCTTTCAAAATTAATCCGGGTGACTTAACCAAATCAAAACCTAGTTGTCGGTGTATATGTCGNCATAACCAAATCATAACCTTGTTGTCGGTGTACAAGTCGAACTCGCACACATCTAAATAGGTGTCGAACTCGCACACATCTAAATAGGTGTCGAACTTCTCAACGCCTTACAGAGAGGCCATACTTCCTTTTCATAAGTTATCTATTTTCGCTCTGCATCCACCAGCAAATGACAAGCAAAAGAAAAAAAGAACGATACCCCCATCTCTGACCTGAACCATAGTTTAAACTAAATCAATCGAAGATGCATACACATATAGCATAAATCGCTTAATAAAATTCCCCATATGTAAGGTTCTGAACACTGGCCAATTTTATTTTTTGAGAGTGGCAAAGACAGCTACTTGTTTCGGGTCCCACATGAATTCCTGGTTCTTCCATTTCAGGTGGTTTAAGATTGCTGCTATTTCAGAAAAGTTTTCAATGAATTGGGTATAGTAACCCAACAAGCCCACAATGAGCACGATCCCTCTCAGGTTTCTAGGTTTTGGGAAATTCACTGAAGTTGCCACTTAATCTGGATTAAACAACAAAAAGTCCTCATAAACCGTAATACTTAAAAACAGAAAACTTGTTCTAGCCTATAAGCCACGTTTTTAAGGTTAATCACGAGGCCAGCTTTGCGCAAAGAATGAAAAATGTTTTCCAGGTCAGATATTTTTCCCAAATTCTCACTGTATGCAATAATATTGTCTATGTGAATGCAAAACAAAACTTCAAATCAGAGAGGAGATAATCAAGAACTAGCATCGATGGGTATCCTATTAAATTCATAGTGCTACAAGGAGATGCAAAATATCGTATTCTTCTGGTAGTTTGGGTTCAGTAGACACTAATATAAACTTAGCATTCAAATCTATGAAAGAAAATATTTTTGCTTTACCAAATTAATGAATTACGAAATTCATTTTGAAAGCTGGAAGTGGTTTCAAGTCTATTTTGTGCACACTGTAATTTATTACCATAAGATAGCATGCATTCTCTCTCTTTGCCACATATAAAGCAGATGAAATATTTCGGAAGTTGAAGATGAAATATCATTAGCTCGCAACAATTTGTCTAATATCTCTAAACGCTTTTAATTTATGAAGTGAACACCTAGTGTAAGCATAATAAATAGGTACTTCGTACTTCGAACGGAAAATACAAATCAGAAAACTGCACTTCCCGATGTGTGTCGTAACATCATCGGAGTACCTACTCAACAAATTGGTATCACGACTTTATTTTTCCTCCTGAGACCAATTTCTGCTTCCTTAGAATATGCTTTTGGCACCCTAACAGCCAGAGGGGGTAGCATCGGTTTCTCGTGTGCTAAATGAAAAGTCAGTTTCGCTTGAGATGGATTTACAGATATATTGGCCACAAAATCTAAGCCGAACACATCATCAACAATAACATTCGAGAAAATCTAGAATTTATATTTCCACGAAAAACCAGAAATTTTAAATTGCAGTTCAATGCCGTGGTTACGGGTAATAACTTGGCTTTCGACATCAAAAATTGCAAGATGTACTCCTGTACTGACCAATAGTTAAAGATGGGGATTTCGTAAACAGAGAAACTCTAAAAATGTCGTCTTTATGACGAAATGCGAGGCTCCAGTATTTACTAACGCAAAATGGTGTTTCTTGTTTCACATAATGAAGACTATGCAGTCTTGTGGTGCATGGAGATCCTTTTTGTTTCAATTTGTGACTGAGCACCGTGCACAAGTCGGATATTTCATATCCAGGGTATCTACAACGAAAACAAGTCGTTTCTCAAAGAAAGCACGGAGNTTCAATTTGTGACTGACCACCGTGCACAAGTCGGATATTTCATATCCAGGGTATCTACAACGAAAACAAGTCGTTTCTCAAAGAAAGCACGGAGAACAGGACAGTTACTCGCGTGACCAAACTGCATAGATAGCCGGAGAAAAGGTATAATGATACTCACGAGTTGTAGCAAATCGTCCAAGTTCAGTGGAGTGGAGAAATTAGGGCGGCTCTTAAGAGGACTATGTACTGAAATATATTCTGTGGAATCGCTATTTGCGCGAATACGTGTATCATAGTAAATAAGTGTTCTGGAAATACAACTTTCTGCAATAAAATGTCAGAAGAAATTGTGTATTTCCGTATATTTTTACCTTTATCATATTAAATGTATTGATGGAGAAAATTATCGTGAAAAAATATAAAATACCGCATTTTAAAACCTTGCCTATGCGATTTCCTTAAGAGGTAAAAGAAAATTACGATTATAGGAACATGGTTTAATCTGCGGGCTTTCATTGGGCGTAATATAGTCTGACTGTTACAGATCTAATTAGCACGGTAGGCCTACATCATTTAGACGGAAACACCGCAGGATCTGCGTGTAGGAGCGATGAGGCGCTAGGGGTGCTAGAGGCCCCCTTTCCAAGTTTAGCCAGCGCACAAGCTGTAGTACAAAAACATAAAGGTGCTAAGCTTATGGATACGTGTTGTCAATAATTGTTGCTGCAAATGCACGATCAGGCATGGCCAGACCTAAATCCCGGTCGTGATCAACTATTGATCAAATAAATGCATGCAGTGTCTCACTGGGTCACTAAAAACTGTTTACAAGGGTCTTGGCCACTTAAAATGTGCAAGCTACTGGTATGGAAAATTCGGGTAGAAACAGGTGGATTGGTCCCCGAGATACGCCATAAAATATTTATTTTCTTATTTGATGTTATTTTACTAAAATGTCAGAAATATGTTTTGTATGAGATGCTTTTAATATATACTGTCAGCATACAAAAGTTGGTTGAATTTGGTTAAATTGTTAAACAGAAATGACAAGGTTTTCAAAACTATCTATATGGCCGCCATTTTGAAAATCTGTGCCAGACCCCACTTAAATTATGTAAGTTTACATGACCTTCTGTAACAGTAATGATGTGCAAAATTTGTTGGAAATTAGTTGAGTGGCGAAATGTTCCATTTTTTCACCTATCACTAACTTATAAAGTAAGAAAAAGAGGATCTTTGAACGCATAATTGATGCTTCTAATGAATATTGTTAGCGTATTAAATTTCTGTCAAATTTGGCTGAAATTAACCCAATAATGTAAAAAATTTGTAATAACATTATTTACAAGAAAAGGCCTGCCTCACATAAATAATTTAACTTTACATTCCCTCTTGTATCAAAAAGGTTACGTATTAGCAAATTCGAGGATTATCATATAAACTATCATTATAAACCGTTAAAATAATTGGTGACATATTTAGTAGATATAACATACTATGATAAGAAATCTTTATATAGCTGCGCTTCTGAAAATTTGCCTGGCCCACTTTAAAGATATAAATTAATTTGGCCTACCATGAATTGATTGATTGTTTCCCCAGATATGACATGTGAATTTTATATATAAATGTTGGGCTATCTTATAAAGTGGAGGAGAAGTGACTAGGTAAAGGCAATTTTTATTGCTATAATATATATTGTCACCTTACGAGGCTTAGTTAAAACGTCTTTTGTAGATATAGCTTACTAAACTGGAATGTTTATATTGCTGCTATTTTAAAAATAACAGCCTGACCCACTCTTAAAGTATTAGTTTGCATGGACTGCCGTAGTGCTATTTATTTGTCAAATTTGGTAAGAATCTGTTGACTGTTTCTCAAGATATGATATAAAAACGAAATTTTTTATATGGCCCTTAATTAGAAAAATGGCGATCAGAGGTAACTATTTTTTGCTATATATGATGATTGCAAAAAATCCTTTCAGCATACAATATTTAGTCGAAATTGGCAGAATGCTCTGTTAGACGTATAAAATAACTCTAGAGGTTTCTTAACTGCCATATTGATAATAATTTAAATCAATTTGAAATTGTATATGTTTACATGACCTACCATATTATTATTTACGTGCCAAATTTGCCGAAAAAGGTTTGGTAATTTTCGACGTTAAACGTAAAAGCCTCTTTTTCCTGTAGAGCTATCTTACAAAATGACGGATTAAATACATGTATTTATTCATTCAATTCTTACATGATGCACTGTCAACATACAATATTTGGTTAAAACCGGTTGATTGGTTCCCGAGATGTGACATATTACCTTAAATTTTGAAATGGGAGCCATTTTGAAAGTAAGCGCCCGAGTTGTTTGTGAACTGTAAAAGTCGGATGTCCTTACTAAGTGCTCAATATGTGTGCCAACTTATGTGAAATTTGGTTTACACGTTCAAAGTTTTTAAATGGGGAAACGCAGAAAGCACATACACAATGACATATACACAATCATATGTATATGTATATTAGGGTGGAGCGAAATTTTTTTTTTCTTTTACGGTTATGTATTAGTGAAAAGTAGGTGCCTTTTAGGCTTTAATTAATTCATGCAAAATATTACTTGAATTAACTAAGAGTAGTTGCCTCCGCAAAGTCATTGCATATTTGAAAAAAGTGGATTTTTGTCTTAAGTTTGACGCCATGTAAATATGTGAAATTTTAATACATACACCTATTTTATTTTATTGATATATTGCAACAACAGCTATTTTCGACACAATACAAAAAAAAGCCTAATTCTAAGTTATTTACTTCAAATAAACGGAGTGGGGAAGCGCGCGGAGAGACAATTTGACGTCACACGTGTCGTCGCGTCAGTGTGCTATTGTTTGTCGAAGTGAACGGCCGCGCGCCCAGTTACTTAATACATTTGCGCCATTTTGTTGTGTATGAAACATGGAAAGAACTCGGAGTGCATTCAAATGTCCTCTTTTTGGAGATACTCGGGAGATTAAATTGAACGTTCTTCCTACTTATGAAGATGTAATGAAGTACTACGAATGGACGAGACATCAACTAAAATTACAACTGGAAACTGCAAAAGAGCCCACATTTTCAGAAATAGCAGATATTGTGACAACAAGGATTATAAATATATGGCAAACTGCATCTATTCCAACAGTTACAAGCACAAGAGTCGTACAGATGTTGAAAGCATACCATCTAAA
>NQII01009256.1:0-54779 GCA_002778355.1 Clitarchus hookeri | reverse complement strand
CATCAAAATAACTTAAATTGTATTTAAATTTGAAAAAGTAAAAAAAAAATTAAGTCAGTCTCAATAATTGTTGGATGCGATTATACATAATTAGAGAAGCGTATAATTTAGGTTAGGATTTCCTTTAGTTGGCATTCTGTTATATGTAGAGGTGCAACCACAGAAACTAAGGCTGTGTTTCAAACAGCCGTAAAATAGATACTCACACACTGGTAATCAGAAGTGACAGAGAGCACTGATTCACGTAGCGGACCGAGAGTGCACGAGACCGTGTAGATAATGTGCGTTAGATGCATGTTCTGCGCGTGCTATCAGGATATTGTTTGTTTATTTACATCGTGTAGTTGTTCTGCTTTGCCACAACGATCCCTAATGTTGTGATTTTCAAACCACCTCACAGCTGTCATTTATTTAAATACTTTAACCATCAGATGCTATTAGTTCCAAGGGATTTTCTACTGGAACTGAAGCTTTCTTATTCCCATTCTACAGGTTGTCCAAAAAAGTCTTTCCCTTATTACATTTATATCCGCTATATGTAAGATAGAGATGCGAAACTGCTGCCAAAATTTTGGCAAAATAACCACATTTTTTGTTGTAGGTTTCAGTAACGTGGTTGTAGTGTGGCAGTTCCAGTATCCAGGAAACCGGAAATGTCCACAAATCAGTAAAAAGCTCAATGTGTCCTCTGGCCCCACGAGACCCGGTCACCAATAACAGTGCAGAGGAATTTCCAGACAACGTATGCAAAGATTCCGCCCGACTTCAAGAGCATCAAGTCGTGGTATGACACGTTCAAGAACACAGGATCTGTTGCTGACTTACCGAGAACTGGCCGACCATCAACCTCAGCTGAAAGGGTGAAGACAGTGATACAGTATTTTGTGTGAAGTCCCAAGAAATCAGTTCCTTGGGTTTCGCGTGAATCACAGATGCCAAAAAGTTCTCTTCGTGATATTAAGACGGGGCTTTTCATGTTGCCCAATATTTCGCCCGTCGGTTAGTTATCGAACGCGTCTAGCAAAACGACGCAATTTTCACGAAAATGTGACAATATCCACAGGCAAGAAAACGTCGTTCCTAGCATAAAACCTGCAGAATAACAGTGAAGAAGACGCCTTACCTTACTGTGCAATCGCCGTAGTAGGCTGCCCTTGGATGAGACAGTTTTGAGGCGCGGCTATCCACGCCCGCGATGGCCGTCAAGTGGACCCGTGCCTTCCGCAAACGCAGCGAGGCAGTGACGTTATCACGACCCGGAGGTGTACTGGCGGTCGCCGCTTATGCGAGGCGGAAGGTTTCCTGAGTCACCGCCGCCAGCGCTGGTGTCGCCTCGAGTTACTGACGCGTACCAATGAAATACTATAGTGACTTCTGCGCAGGTACAAATATTTGAAATATTAAAATTCTGGTTGGTTTTTATTACAAATGTAAAGAAGTAGACTCCCGCTTTGGAAGGGAACTGTTAAATTTTCCTCTATATAATCCAGGGTAAGCTGCATGCTCATCAAAAAGGTGCATCTCCAGGACTTCAGATTAAGATGGGTATTATTACTTTATTTAAGAGGCAGAATGAGAGTCCCTAGGCAGTTGTAGAGTTTTTATAAATGCTGCTTAAAATCATAGAAATTTTGGAAGGCTTTTCAAAAGAAACATATTCATTTATTTTTACGGCAAGTTTAATGTATGTCTCTAAGTAGACAGCAAAGGACATTTAAACTTGTCAATTACGTGGTGAATAGAAAATATATATAATTGAAAATAAGATGGGTGACCGTTTTCATGTGCACCCTGAAATGCAATTGAAGCGGTAATAAGATACGTTTGCAGATTTGCAAAGGTTAACAATACAATGTATTGGTGTATTGGATTTCGGAAAATATGTATAAGTATTGCTTTTTACAGAAACATACGTATATCTGAAATATTTATTCAGAAAAAATGTTTTTCTTTACTCTTTACTCTGCAGCTTTTCATGAAGGAAGTACTGAATGAAGTTGACTTGTTTAAGGTATTGCTCCTCTGTGGTTCGCTTGGCTGATGTGCAGGCTGTCACAATATCTTACACAAGCGTTTACTGTTTCGTGCATACAAAGTACAAACTGTTCTAGCTTTGTTGCCTAATNTTGTCACAATATCTTACACAAGCGTTTACTGTTTCGTGCATACAAAGTACAAACTGTTCTAGCTTTGTTGCCTAATGACGCCACGCGTCAGATTGACTTTGCAGACGAAATGTTATCACGTATTGAGGGCGATAATGGCTGTCTCAAACGCGTTGCTTTTTCTGACGAGGCAACCTGTTTTGTCAGCGGTGTAGTGAACTGGAATAACGTGCGTATTTGGGGTTCAGGGCCCCCTGGTGAGGTGTTCGAGTGTACTGGTGCTAGTCCAAAGCTGGAATGTAAAGTACGCGCTTTTGCATGACAAAATTATAGGACATCTTCAGAGTACCTGGGCATGTTGTAATTGTTAGCTGTTCCTCAGTTGCTTGAGTATCACCCAAATGTAATTTCTCTGCAAGAAAGGGCACTGCCTCGTTGGGGTCCGGAGGTTCGTACCTATCATGACACGACTTTCCCTGGACGATGGATCGGTCGTGATGTCCCGACAGCTTGACTTCCACGCTCCTGTGATGTCAGCTAATGCAGATGTGTTACGTTCTAACAAGGACTTTCACTTAGAGACTTGCTGATAGTTGTCCTGTTGCAACGAACACTTCGTTAGTTTGCAAACATTTTGGCACCGGTTTCACATCTCTATCTTACATAGAGCGGATATAAATAAAGTTTGTAATAAGGGAAAGAATTTTTGGACATTCTGTATAACAGCACGACTTGCAAAGCTGAGTTTTTATANAATAAAGTTTGTAATAAGGGAAAGAATTTTTGGACATTCTGTATAACAGCACGACTTGCAAAGCTGAGTTTTTATATCAGTACTTGCCATTTTTGGATCATAATTTTTTTTTTTTTGCGTTTATAAGGCCATTAATTCCATTGTGATAAAACTGCTGTTTTCCTGTAATTCCGTTTCTTTTTTTTTTGTACACCAGAACTATAAGTTATAAATCTAAGCCTTTAAATTCGATTTTTGTTAGCGTCAACATTGAATTTAAGCTTTTCCTTTCTTTAGTATTTAAATCCGATAGTCTTAGCTTTTGATATACCGATACACTGAGATAGTTTGTATATAAATGGAAATAGTTCAATTATAAATTTTAATAATTTTTAAGTTCTAACACTTGTCAGATGTAAGTAAACTGTAGATATAATTTTTAATATAGCTTTTTGAAATTTGGCTAATAAAAACTAATTCTAGTGCAGAATCGGTACCAGGAAAATAAAATACATATAACTGTGTAAAATATATATTTGAAGTAAATTTTTTTAAATACTCAAGTCCAAGATTTTCTCATTTACTGCAGTATAGATTTGACCGGTGCAAAGTTACATCCAATATATAACTTAAAAGAAAAAACCTTTAATTAGGCAGGTAATACAATTAACTGATACCATCCTACATGAACAGAACTGAGAGCGTGTGTTAGCTTATGTTATATATTTGGAACCATTGTGTTTGTGCTTACTAATGGTATGGTATAATGTAGAGACGGACAAAGTTCGCGTTATCTTCTGGTGACAAGGTAGATATCACTGCTTAATTCATAAGTGAACACAGCCCTTTTTTTTCTACAGGCTGCTGTTATTTTATTAACATTGTTGACAGCGTTAAAGCAGATTGGTCGCTCCACATCTAAACATATATTATTGCTAGAAATGGAGATATATCGAGGTGGTGTTAGAATGGCAGCAAGTTAGGACTCAGTAGCATATGCACATGTCTGCAACATTTCTCTACTTAATTGCTACATTACTTGAGAGGTGCTATTTTCTTGTTTGACTTGCCCAATAAGAACCATGTTGCTCTGACACTAAAACGTGCATTATTTGCCTGCAAAAGCTCCGAGAGAGTCATTAATTCATTTTAAGTGCCAGATTGAAAGGATGGAGACAAAGAAAATTAACAACGAAAGCGTTATTTAATATAGAAAATAAAAAAAAATCGTCAAAATATACAGGTTAAGTATAGAAGAATACTCCAACTTTTAAGGTCTATAATATCAAAACCAAACAACCTGTAACATTGATTGACCAATTAAATGAACAGTGGAACCGTGAAGTTTGTTTCCTATTCATTTATAAATGTTCAACGTTACCACCATGAGCGACCCGAATTACATCTACGTGATAATCAAACTCGTTCCACACTCTTGTCAGCATGTCCGGTGCTACGAGTGTGGCGAGAACTGTCTACAGGTCCATGTCGATGCGAGTGTGGCGAGAACTATCGACAGGCCCGTGTCNAATAAAGTTTGTAATAAGGGAAAGAATTTTTGGACATTCTGTATAACAGCACGACTTGCAAAGCTGAGTTTTTATACCAGTACTTGCCATTTTTGGATCATAATTTTTTTTTTTTTTTGCGTTTATAAGGCCATTAATTCCATTGTGATAAAACTGCTGTTTTCCTGTAATTCCGTTTCTTTTTTTTTGTACACCAGAACTATAAGTTATAAATCTAAGCCTTTAAATTCGATTTTTGTTAGCGTCAACATTGAATTTAAGCTTTTCCTTTCTTTAGTATTTAAATCCGATAGGTTTAGCTTTTGATATACCGATACACTGAGATAGTTTGTATATAAATGGAAATAGTTCAATTATAAATTTTAATAATTTTAAGTTCTAACACTTGTCAGTAAACTGTAGATATAATTTTTAATAGATCTTTTTGAAATTTAGCTAATAAAAACTAATTCTAGTGCAGAATCGGTACCAGGAAAATAAAATACATATAACTGTGTAAAATATATATTTGAAGTAAATTTTTTTAAATACTCAAGTCCAAGCTTTTCTCATTTACTGCAGTATAGATTTGACCGGTGCAAAGTTACATCCAATATATTACTTAAAAGAAAAAAACCTTTAATTAGGCAGGTAATACAATTAACTGATACCATCCTACATGAACAGAACTGAGAGCGTGTGTTAGCTTATGTTATATATTTGGAACCATTGTGTTTGTGCTTACTAATGGTATGGTATAATGTAGAGACGGACAAAGTTCGCGTTATGTTATGGTGACAAGGTAGATATCACTGCCTTATACATAAGTGAACACAGCCCTTTTTTCTACAGGCTGCTGCTGTTTTTTTATTAACATTGTTGACAGCGTTAAAGAAGATTGGTCGCTCCACATCTAAACATATATTATTGCTAGAAATGGAGATATATCGAGGTGGTGTTAGAATGGCAGNAAGATTGGTCGCTCCACATCTAAACATATATTATTGCTAGAAATGGAGATATATCGAGGTGGTGTTAGAATGGCAGCAAGTTAGGACTCAGTAGCATATGCACATGTCTGCAACATTTCTCTACTTAATTGCTACATTACTTGAGAGGTGCTATTTTCTTGTTTGACTTGCCCAATAAGAACCATGTTGCTCTGACACTAAAACGTGCATTATTTGCCTGCAAAAGCTCCGAGAGAGTCATTAATTCATTTTAAGTGCCAGATTGAAAGGATGGAGACAAAGAAAATTAACAACGAANAAAAGCTCCGAGAGAGTCATTAATTCATTTTAAGTGCCAGATTGAAAGGATGGAGACAAAGAAAATTAACAACGAAAGCGTTATTTAATTTAGAAAATTNAAAGGATGGAGACAAAGAAAATTAACAACGAAAGCGTTATTTAATTTAGAAAATTAAAAAAAATCGTCAAAATATACAGGTTAAGTATAGAAGAATACTCCAACTTTTAAGGTCTATAATATCAAAACCAAACAACCTGTAACATTGATTGACCAATTAAATGAACAGTGGAACCGTGAAGTTTGTTTACTATTAATTTATAAATGTTCAACGTTACCACCATGAGCGACCCGAATTACATATACGTGATAATCAAACTCGTTCCACACTCTTGTCAGCATGTCCGGTACTACGAGTGTGGCGAGAACTGTCTACAGGTCCATGTCGATGCGAGTGTGGCGAGAACTATCGACAGGCCCGTGTCNACTACGAGTGTGGCGAGAACTGTCTACAGGTCCATGTCGATGCGAGTGTGGCGAGAACTATCGACAGGCCCGTGTCGATGCGAGAGTGGCAAGAACTATCAACAGGCCCGTGTCGATGCGAGTGTGGCAAGAACTATCGACAGTCCCGTGTAGATGCGAGTGTGGCTAGAACTATTGACAGGTCCGTGTCGAAACGAGTGTGGCAAGAACTATCGACAGGCCCGTGTCGATGTAAGTGTGGCAAGAACTATCGACAGGTCCCTGTCGATGCAAGTGTGGCGAGAACTATCGATAAGCCCGTGTCTATGCGAGCGTGGCGATAACTATAGACAGGCCCATGTCGTTTCGATTGTGGCAAGAACTATACTACCGCGTGGACGTATGCCGTGCCGCCCGCGGTGCACACATTGAGCATTTGTAGCTGTCGCAAATAAACTGTTGGAGTTCTACGTTCATTCTGCACTGTTTTCATTACTGCACGTTCAGTGGTTTCGTAGTAATAACATTTTGTAATCCATGAAATCTTTTTGAAGCGTTCTGTATAACTCTCGCTAGGTTAGGAGCAATTACGGCGCACCAGACGCCTGGAAAATAAAGTTAATGCGCTGGAATTTAGAGGTCTGAGGCGAATAGCGTTGCCGAAAAGAAGAGGCTTGAAGAGATGAAAGCCGTGAGTTGAGCACAGGTGGCGTCAACAGATGCTGAAAGTTTTAAAGTTCGTTATAAAATATGACGCATGTTATTTTATAATGAGAAGAGAAAACAAGCAGAGGCACCGAGATATACTAAGCCCTAAAGTAAAGTATGATTAAAAGTTAAAAAATTCTATCGTCAAGGGAAATTTGGCTACTGATATAATTGTTAACAGCCTACGCAAAATTCCTAAATGTGACGTATACTTAAAGTGTTATTAGAATGTACAAAAATTACCTGCTGTAACAGACCAAGAGTAAAAATTGTATTTAATTGGCATTATTTAAGGATATATATGTTCCAGCACAGAAATTATTATGCAAACCTCTTGAAACTTACAAGTTTACAAAAATTCTTACGCCTCTTAAGTAAAACTGAAAAGTGTGAAAATTTAAGAAAGATACCAGCAACTGCAAATGGGTACCTATTAAAAATATTTACATTTTGGGGGGCATAACATTTAACAGTTTCAAAACCGTGAATTTAGTGAAAAACGCTAAGTACACAAATCGCCTACTAATATCAAGGTGTTATGCTGGTCCTATTTCCTAAAAAAATGTTAACCCATTTGAATTTAATTTAGAAATTTCATAGTCAGGGCATTCAGTAGAGTGTATAGATGTATTTGAAAATAATAGCTTTCTGTTATTGGGTTGGTGTGTGCGTGTGTAGAAATATTTTCCAATCATCCCTGCTATCACCAGATCATCATTTACGAATTTATTAATATTTTTAATTCCAATTTTGTTTAAGTTTAAAATGATTAAACAAAATCTTCCAACTTACTGAAAGTAAAATATTCACCTTTCAGTTTTGTACAGCTAACACTGTAAAGCGTTTACTGTCCCCGTGAACTTCATACTCGAGTCTAAATAAATTTATAATTTAATCGCTAAATCTTATGTTTCATAGACTCTTATTTTAGACTTTTAACACAACTTTCTCAAACACATTTACGTATGTTTAGAGTATAGAGATTGTATAAAATACCTTCAATATGCTATGGAAATATTTGTTTATTGTGTGGGTGATAAAGCGAAATACGTAGTATTTTGTCGCTTTCAGTTTTTGAATAACATGAATACATTTCATATTACAAATATATAGAAAAGTAGGTTAAATAAGATTCATAAATATCTTCAAATATTTGCATTCGAAAGCATACAGATGTGTTGTGAACATTCTGAATTAAGTACTTTTACAGACTTCACATATTCTTGTACGAGTGCTCTTCGTCTGCGTAATTAAGGCCCAACGGAAGCATTTCAATGCATCCCGCGTGTAACAGTGCCAAGTTCCGATTTACTGCGAGCTCCCAATTCCCAGTGAACGGAACAATACCCAGCCATTTGGCACCCAAATCACTCGCCTTAACTCGTTTTGCTGACTTTGCTCCGTCCACGTCCGCAGCACCGCTTTTTTTTCTTTTTTTTTATTTTTTTTATTTTAAGGGCGCGTTTGATGCTGAGCGAAGCTTTACGGTTCCGCGCCCTCGTGCTATCTTGGGCGATGTATCCAGTAACGTCAGATATTTAGACTTTATTAGTAGAGATCTGTAAAATTCTCGTTAATATTTGGTAACATGCCATGCTTCACTTACCTATACCTACTTGCACATAATTCCAGTTTTCAGTAACTCCTGAGAAATATACGGCGTCGTTTACTTGTGGCGACAGCTTTGCTGAGATTGGTCGCTTAACTGAAAATTCTTTGCTATTGGTCAAAAGCGTCCCTGGGACATGCTACACATGTTGTCGGTCAATGGCAGAAGTGAAACGAGCATATAGCATCTTGGAGTTCAGTCTGCACGTACAGAATAACGCGAATTTCGCACGTCCCCATATATTAGGTATTGTGTTGTCTTAGAAAATATTCAAACAGGAACGGTGTTTTCAGTGTACAAATGCCATAAATCGTAGACCTTAAAAAAAACCTTTATAGCAAACCAGCGTAGTAAATTTAAAAGAACATTTCCCTCACTTTACAAAAAAAAAACGCTTATAATTTTTTGTAATCGATTTCAAAATGGTTATTATAATCTAAAACATTGACGTAACACAAAATATTTCCGAGATAAAAACCAAAGATCATTAACATGTAGGTGTAAACGATATAACCTATTGTGTTCTGAAAGTAACAAACTATATGCTTTATGGCTGTACCTCTTTTAACACAATATAGTTATCAATGATGAGAGATGGTAAGGTGAAATTGCCCGAAAGCCAAAACTCGTCCACTTGTGCGCATAACTTCAGCTTTGGGAACCCCTTCACTCTAAAATAATCCAGTCAAAATTTTCTGTATAGCAAATAAATCCATTTCTTTGAGGCTATTTTGTTTACCATAACACAATTTTGCTTTAATTCAAAGAGGATGTTTGAGAGAGATTGATTTGCTGCTAACAATAATGTATTTATATATTTTGGTTTTCTTGTAATATTACCTTCGTTTTCAATAAAGACGTTAACTTTATTTCAGTTGCTTTTATTCCCAGTAAAGAAATATTACTTCGTACCAAAGATGACTGCTTTGCGATATTAAAGGTTTTCTGTCGTACGTTATAGTTTTCGGTACGTAACTGTTATCCCAAAGCAAACATTCATAAACCAACATCCTCTGCAGTTACAAAACTGTAACTGACCAAATGTAGAGCAGTTCTGCAGAAATTAATGTTTTTCGGAAGTGTTTAGTGATTCTCCGAACCACTAACCTCAATTCGTTTTAAGAGGTGACATATCGTGACCCATGTTACTGCTCGACGTTACCCACCTGTCAAAGGTAATCATGAATCAATAAGATAAAGGGGAGTATGGGTTCGAGTCTAGTAGCCGCCCAAGAAATTATATATATAATTTTTTAGTAAATATGTATTTGAAAGCTTTGTTACTTCTTCCTTATTTGCTAATCATAGTTGTTTTTTTNTATATAATTTTTTAGTAAATATGTATTTGAAAGCTTTGTTACTTCTTCCTTATTTGCTAATCATAGTTGTTTTTTTTCCGAACACAAGTGTAACTGACATTGCTACAGAAACCTCTTCTGAACTTTTGTAATGGCAATGCAAGGTGNTTTTTTTCCGAACACAAGTGTAACTGACATTGCTACAGAAACCTCTTCTGAACTTTTGTAATGGCAATGCAAGGTGTTCTTTCTCATTACTGTATATCTCAAACAAAAATTATGTTCGTTGCAAGCATCATTTGCAGTGGTTCATATTTAAACAACTTTCCCTTTGCGGCAAAAATTAATGCGTTGCAACAAAGAAAGCGTTTTTACAGTGTTCAACTAGGAGCATTGCCAGTTTCACAACACACAAATAATTTCTTTTTAACTAATTTAAAGTCAATGTTTGCGTGTTTGATAACATTAGAAGAACATGTGGTTTTATTAACATTTAACTTAGAATTAGTAAAATATCAGACACATAAAAAATTGAAACTTAAACGGTCAACTGGGAAAACAGCCCGGATGCGAAATCCCCCCGCCCCCTTTTTTTCTTTTGCCAACCGTACGCAAAGAAATTAACTATCAACTCACGGAACCAGAATTCACCCAGCTTCGTCAAATATTGGACGATCATGCTGGAGCTCCCGGACAAGGGGATTCGCTACGCCGGAAGCGTAGCATCCAGCATGATATTTGGCCCACTACCGATATGCCAGTTTTACAACCGACCAGTTTACAACGTGTCCGCCAGAAGGCGACACCTGATTACGTAACAGGTGAAAGCTATGAAAGAACAGGAGATTGTGGAACCGTCTGACTCGCCCTGCAATCCCCGGGGTGGTTTTGGCCCCTAAAATAAACGGGAAACTCAAATTTTGAAATGTTTAAGTTATTATTCGTGTTCCTTGTTTCTTCAAACTCGATAAAACACGTCATAACGACTAGACTTTTATGACCAGCGTCTTTGGTAGATATGATCGCTAAGGTAATCGCATAAATGTAGCCAATAAGATGGACCCCGCAACCCTCGGGATGACTGAGAAATTTCTGAACTTCTAGTCGGTATGAGATTGGTTAGAAACATGATAAACCGTCGTTTTGGTATCACCTTGTTTTGTTTACAGTGGAATTCATTAAAAGTTTTCCCAGCTTTCAAGAGGTTGACGTTAACATAGTGTGTACAAAGTGGTTATTAGTTAGTCTACCAACATATTAAGGTTCACAGTGTGGTGCAGACGTTAAAGCAATGTGCATTCCCGGGAAGCTGAATTCCTCGCAAATGAGATATGTAACAGTAGGATATTATTAAACGCCATGTAAGAAAATTGATTGTTTTGCCTTTATTCGTCTGCATACAATTTTTTACATGGAATGGCGATGAATAATTTTCTGTCACGAAAATTATCCACGTCTTACTTAACTTTTGGATCGGTAACATTTCCGACCAATGGATATAGTCCATTCACGGTTACTTCCTACTTTTCTGAAGCCCTGCTGAAGTTCTACTTCCAAGATATCCCTCCGCCTCGTGCAAACTAAGCTTAACGAAGTCTAGAAAATTACGCCAGAGGGACAACGCACCGCATTCCTGCGCACGCATTTTAATTATATTTCACATAAGAACGATTTCTTACTAGGCATTACCAACACGCCTATTTTATCCCTGCTGTTATTCATATTAATTATAAATGAGATACTATAATTGATGGGAAAAACATAAATAAAATTCCAATTTTACAAAACAATGCTGTCGTTTCATGTCAACACAAGCATAACACGCTTGTGACACGTGATACATTTATGAAACAACCGCAGATGTCAAACATAGGGTTATTTTTCAAAGGTTTGATTCCAAAAGTGCGAAGCAACCGCGAATAGACTATAACTGCAGGGGCGATTCTATAGTGTCCCCGAAAAAAAAAATGCCTCGATGAAGTATGGATGAAGCCTAACATGATTACAATCGACGTAACACAGAGCGTTCTGAAACGAATTTTAAAGTGGAGCCTGCAGGATGCAACGAGACATTCGGACGACTCTCGGAATGGACCGTTTTCTCGGAGACTTGGGGTATTTGCGCGTGTTGTGGGCAGAAAGGCGAGCCTGTGTTCCGTGCAGGAATTCTCGTTCCAGTTGTAGCGGTGGAGAGGGGAAGGGGATAAGGGAAGCGTGGATTGGCAATGCGGAATTGGCCCTTGTGGTGAACGACGCGAAGAAGTGCGGGCGGCGAGAGGTAGACGAGAAGTGGGAGGAGGTAAGCTGAGGAGGCCGGCTCATTAGTCGCTGTCCTCGCGTATCGACCAGCAGGACTTGCAGCGAAGCAGCCGCCTTCGTCCTTCCCGCCAGGACATTACAACAAGCGCGGACGCCAGCTCATACAAATGAGCGTGCACAGTCTATTCGCGGATTCTTCACACTTCTTGAATCAGACCTTTGAAGAAACACCCTACGTGTTAAGGTTTGGTTATTTCCTAAACATGCGATATATCACAAGTGTTTTGTCCTTGTGTAAACATAAAAGTACTTAGTTTTTAGTTAAATTTAACTTACGCTTATATTGTATGTATAAATTATGTTACTTCATCTACAACTAATATGAATAAAGACCAGAGAGAAAGTGGGCGTGTTGGTAATGCCGAGTAAGAAATAGTTCCTATGCAAAATGTTATTACACTGAGTGCGCACGAATGTGATGTGTTGGCACTGTGGTGTAATTTTCTAGCTGTTGTTTGCGTAAGGCGGATGAATATCCTGGAAGTAGAACTTCAGCGGAGCTTTAGAAAAGTTGGAAGTAACCGTGAATGGAGCAACAGTACACCGTGTGTTGCCCAACATAAAAACACCCAGCCTTCCCTGCACGTCTGCGCGCTATAGACGGTCCGGTCCGTTTCTTAAATTAAAACTTTTCAAATAAAACAATTGTATTTTTTTTTTCCGATTGATTCATTATTATTTTTTTTATATAGATTTGTTGGCAGGGATTAGCGTAAGGTAGTTTGCACGTTCAATAACATTTTGTCATATTTTATAAGCGTAGTTTCAAAATGGCGACCATTGAAACTGGTTTTAACATATTATAGAATGCTTACCACTATAAAAGTAATTACAATGTAACTTCTCGTCGACAGCAAGGTCATTAGAGACGCAGCAATTGGCTCAGATAAACAGCAGCGGAGATAGGATCATCCTTGGCCTGTAGCGACGAACCATCCCAGAAGTACCTTCAAGTGATTTTGGGAAACCACCTGGAACCGAAATCTGAATATCCGTACTGGTAACCAAACCTTGGACCTCCCAAACACGAGTCCCATACTTCACCACTGCGCCACCTCACTCAGACTACAACTCAGGGTTTCAGATATGAATAATAGCCATTTGTCCCTCGGAAATGTTAAAAATTGCATGTGAAGGGGAAAATCACACAATGGGCATTGTAATAAAACAATCAGTGGCAGTTGAAGGTAGTTTCAATAACCATTTAATAAATTATACCAACAGTCTTTGGGGACCTCCAGTTTCTGTGCGGTCAGTCCATGGTGATGAGAAAGGTTTTTTCTCCCTTTGTAAAATTGGTGGGTGTTGGCGATTGCCTTTCGTTTTCTTGCAGTACTCCCTGTCACTTCTCCAGAATTTACCACCTTAGCATCTGTTGTCACCCCATGATCAGGGTTGATGGACACTTTGTTCATTTCGCCCGATAATAAGTTTAAATTATTCTGTGATATACACACTTTGTACATATATATGTAACTTACTTCGTGATGTGCGTGAGATAACTTAGGACACATTCTGCATTGTATTAATGCTAGCAGCTAACATTCCTTTGTGGGCTACAGTTCGTGTGCTTCATACTGCTCAAAACGTCTAGTACGCCACTCATATACGTTCGTACCTCCTGTCTGCACGAACCCAAATCCACATAAACACGAAGCACTGTAACATCGTAAATATAGGCAAGCCAGCTGTGAAAATCAGACGAACCCAGATATTGTGTACAGTTTATTCGCGGTACCTTCGCATTATTTGCCGCTTACGCAGCGAACTCAAACAGCTCAAGGGGCTGCAGTGGCTGAGCGGTTAGACTGCTCGTCTCCAACCAAAGCGAACCTGGTTCAATCCCCGGCCGGGTCACTCCCGGGTTTTCGCAAGTGAGAATCGTGCCATGACGATGCCGCTGGTCGGCGGGTTTTCTCGGGGATCTCCCGTTTTCTTCGCCCTTGCACTCAGGCGTGGAACCATTCTCACCACATTTTACCCTCGTAGGCTCTCAAGACTCCAACCGCTCACGCCAGCGAAATGGCGTCGCTGTCCAGCAACATGTCGGAACGCCGTTCGCCAATCAGAGCCTGGTAATTTACTTGCTAACCGGCAGTCCAGCCAATAGGGAGGCTTTCTCAGCACGCGGTAGCCAATAAGACACAAGATCTGCTTCCAGAGCCTCGAGCAACCATTCAGTGAATGGAAACACCACGTCATTTCTCTTCCGTGTCATTAAGTGTTCTGTGTCTCAAATTTGACGTACGAAATCGGCTCGTAAATTTTGCTCCTCTCAGGAAAAGAACGTATTACCTCAGTAACTTTGTGACAGCTCTACGCACTGAGAAAATACTCTTCTTGAATCAAACAAAGTTTGCTTGGCGCAACCAGATTAATTATTTGTATAGGGACACTGATATATATTGTTCTGGAAAACTAATTATGTTGTTCTTATTTGGTTGCCCAAAACCAAGATTTGGTTGGTTCCACTAAAGACTCGTTTGGCTCTATGTATACTAAACATTTTGAAAGAGAGATTCGAACCTAAATCGCTTGCGCCAGGACGCTACGCCCTTACAACTTTAGCCGAGGCGACTGCTGATGAATCATCGAAAGTTTTATAATACATTCAGTACAAGTACTGGAACAACGAGCGGAAATAAATATTTCAAGTATTACAGCTTTACAAGATAGTTCCCCGTTGAACTAGGATGTTTATATAGTTATTAGGCGTCAATAACTTCACTAAGAAAACACTGTTGCTATCCTAATTGTCACAACAAATACAAACAATCTCTCGAGCTCTATTTTCGAACGAAGGGTAATCAAGTGAGTAGCCACACAAATATATAAGAGTTCATTCGACTAAATATTTTGTTGACAGTCTAATTTATTTCGGCACGACGCGAATGTTTTATTATTCAAACGTGTATTTTTTTCGATGAAAAAAAAATTATTTTGTTCCTTTTTAAGTTTTGCTTGCTCAACAAAGTAGTTTGTCGGAGCAACAAAATGTATTTTTCACCCTATACGAACAAATATTTTGTTGGCTGAAACAAACCTTTCTCTCGGTGTGGGAATACGAAAATGATGATAAAAGATATGCTGTGTTTGACACGCATAAAGCTTTAAAAACGGAATATGTCTTTCGAATATTTTATGTAGTTTATATTCAATGTCAGTAAATAACTGGTAGATGCCGTACTGAAACATTACTTAGTACCGTAGTGTGCGGAGCAAACATGGCAGTTGCACCAATCAGATAACTCGTTTAGATTTTATTAGGAATATGAAAATTTATATATTTTTAATAAAATCGCAAATAAATTATGGTAATTAGTTTTAACAATTATAAAAGGTGTACAAATAATCATTCTTAAATTATTTTATAATTATATTATGTTACATTTAAATTCGATTTAAATGAGATTTTTAATTATTAAATATTATAAATGTTAGTGATTTTATATTTAGCGGATTTAAAAATACCCTAATGTGAACAAACGGCAAAATAAATGAAAATAAAAAGACGCGTTGGAAAATGTTGTGTCATTTTATTGATTAATTATTTGTTGCAATTAGGCAACTCAGCTGAGAACACTTGCTCATCGTAATTTTAGTCTAGCTCGGATGAAGTGGAATACTTGAAATCTCGCAACATTTTCAAAGGCTGGCGGGAATTTTAATTAAATTCTGCGTTGAAACTGCAGCGATCGTGCTAGTGATTACCTGTTGCTATCTTCGTTAGAGGGCACATCAGACCTCCGAGCCCCTCCAGTTTCGCTCTCCGTTCCGAACTTTTTAAGCTCCGGAGAGAGAAGTGGGCGCGTGACAATATATTTTGATGAGCGAAGAGATTAGGGCTTTTCTTCCAAGGGGCTCTTTTTTTTTTTTTGCTCCTGGCCCAAGGCTGGTTGGTACTAGAGATGGGCTTTATTTTGCGTAACGTTTATAATAAACTGTTGGAGGTTGGTAACGTTTTACACGAGTAACACGTTCCATTATTTATAACATTATTTTTGGGACGTCTTGGATTGCCTCACTTAAAACAACGCTTTACTACTGCGCATGCGTAAAAGTTACTTTTTTGGGACGTCTTGGCTTGCCGCTGTGCGCATGCGTAAAAGTTATTTTTTGGGACGTCTTGGCTTGCAGCTGTGCGCATGCGTAAAATTTATTTTTTCGGAACGTCTTGGTTTTCAACTCTGTACATGCGCGAAAGTCATTTCTTGGAACGCCAAGCCTTGGAACATTGAACAACGTAATCGTTATCTCCCTGGACGTCGGGGGGTAGGCGAGAAATGTTTCACAGTAACCTGTTACAAAATAAANTTTATTTTTTCGGAACGTCTTGGTTTTCAACTCTGTACATGCGCGAAAGTCATTTCTTGGAACGCCAAGCCTTGGAACATTGAACAACGTAATCGTTATCTCCCTGGACGTCGGGGGGTAGGCGAGAAATGTTTCACAGTAACCTGTTACAAAATAAAATGTTACTGAAACGTGTTACTTATTTGGAACTGGAACGGCGGAACGCGTTACATAAGAGTAACTGTTTGGCCCATCCTTAGTTGGTGCAGCGTTGAACGCAGTTGAAACGTTACAGCTGGTGTCCCCGCGCGTTGGGNGGTTACGCAACACGATTAAGTTTTATGAGGCAAGGTGATTCTCTAGAGAGCCGCCGTTGTTTTATGCAGTGTGAAGATAAAAGGGCAACGCAATGCCAATTCGTGGACCTGGGGAGAGGAGTTTTACACACGTGAAAAATTCGCGATCTCTCCGGAGCCCTCGGGATCTTTGGCGCACTAATCAAGCGTACTGTTGTCTGGATTAGAACAGAGCACCCTTCTTATATTCCGTTCACGGTAAACTGTGCACTTGTGAAAGCCCTGCTTAGGATCTAATTGAATGCACGATGCGTATTCGTCCACCATATTTAAAACTAATCCTGCCATGGGCTTGATCACTTTATTAATGCGTCAGTGACGGTAAACAGTATAATTATTGTAAAAGTAAATATTTTGTAAATTTTGATAATTCAAACACCATCGTGACTTCAGAAAATCAGAAGCTTTTCAGTATTCACAAATGTCTGCCTACCACTCTTACGTCAACGTTAAGAGATGGAACTACATTCCCCCTGTCGTTACCAACTTAACTGCGTGCTTGCCAGTCTGCATGTCTGTTAAAAATGTACGCCAGTAGGGGCAGTCACATTTTTCAAAGGTTGATTTCAAAAGTGCTTAAATAAAAGTTAGCTGTCTATCATATGAAGTAAGTCATCTTCTTTCGTAGCTTTCGAGNTTGATTTCAAAAGTGCTTAAATAAAAGTTAGCTGTCTATCATATGAAGTAAGTCATCTTCTTTCGTAGCTTTCGAGAGAGGAAGTTACGTGTTGCCACCATCTTTCCGTACCTACTCAGAAAATTTGTGAAGCTCTGCTAAATAGCCAGGCCAACTTTGAAAAGCGTCTCGCGCGTCTAATTGGTCGTGGTGCGTGTCACAACAGGTACTTGTGTTGATAACGACGTTGTAACTTATCAACAAGATTGTCTTTAAATTATTTCATGATGAGTGGGAGCACCCTGGAAATGGATAATTTAGAAATACAAGAGACTTTCACTATCTGTGAAGTTGTTTTAAGCACACTAGAAATATTAAAACAAACGNGGATAATTTAGAAATACAAGAGACTTTCACTATCTGTGAAGTTGTTTTAAGCACACTAGAAATATTAAAACAAACGATACCATCAGTAGTTGATATGTGAATGACTTATTAAATGTATACCGATATATATGAAGAACGTCTTAAAACATTGCTAATCAATGATTTCAAATGTTGAGTTATGTAGTGAGGAAATTATAGGGTGTTTTTTGACACATCAAAATTAAGTCCTCGATTTAGTAAGTGTAACTTGGTGTACAGGCATAGAAAACAAAACCTCATTTCTTTCAAGGGTCGCAAACAAGCGATTATTTTATAAAAAAAAATATGTTGCTCTTTGTTTGACTAAGAAAAACAAAATATGGCACACATTGTTTCTCAGTAAACGATGTTCGTTCAATTCTATACCTAATACACTTTTACAAAAATGTCCCGTCACTTGACGGGAAACTGCTTATGAAAACATTCTGCAGAACTCTGCGTAACTTTACGGACACGTTGCTTTTCCAGTAGCGAACTTTCCGTACAACTTTCGCGAATTTCACCGACCCTCTCGTTCGTATACATGGTACTTATTTTTTGTACTTCCTGTTTGAAAATGGGATTACGAAGCATATAATCAACTTTTACTGTATTTCATTGGCGAAGATAATTTAAAAGATAACATACTTTATTCTGGAGTGATTTTAGAAAGTAATAAAATTTATTGGGGTCCATGACACCTGTATAAATATGGTACTTGAAGAGGATGTTCACGGTAAAGCAAGCATTTTTGAAATCAACGTCTGAGAAATGTCACTGTATCTATCCGCGTGTATTTTAACGGACTCACGGATCGGCATGCGTCCAGTAAAGTTGTTAACGACGGAGGGAAAGTAGTTCCATGTCTTGACGTTGAATCGAACGTGTTAAGTAAACACATTTAGGAATAATATAATGATTTATTTTACTGTCTGTTTTTTAATGCGTATAAGTGTAATAATGAGCAGATTTTCAAAATATTTACTTCTACATTATTTTACGGTTTTACTCGACCTACGCATGAATGAAGTGGTGTGATCCATGTCAATGTCAATTTCACACACGATGGAAGGATACACAGCGTGTATNACCTACGCATGAATGAAGTGGTGTGATCCATGTCAATGTCAATTTCACACACGATGGAAGGATACACAGCGTGTATGAAAGTAGATCTTAAGCAGGACTTTCAAATTTACTCAGTTTACCGTGAACAGTTCATGTAAAAGTGACAAGCGTAATTTTTTATTTTTATTTTTAGTAATGCCTCAGCGTTTTAACAGTTGTCAACTGTTACAGGAACCTGAAGCTACCTCCTATTAGTGGAATTCATAGGTAGAAGTTGAGTGAATATCGTAGCTGCTACAGAAACGGCTACTGTATCAATACATTGATAAAAAAAAAGATTCGTGCAGCTATGGCACTGTTCGTTCTCGAAACTCGAAGCTACATGAGATATGGGGACTTCCCGTATTTTGTCTTCACAGAGCTCAGCTTCGCTTTCCGTCGTTACACATTACGTTTCCGTGTATTCATGTACATTTCCGTAAAAATTTTCCTGATTATGTAGGGGAGGCCGCGGTGACGCAGCGGCNACCTACGCATGAATGAAGTGGTGTGATCCATGTCAATGTCAATTTCACACACGATGGAAGGATACACAGCGTGTATAAAAGTAGATCTTAAGCAGAACTTTCAAATTTACTCA
Source organism: Clitarchus hookeri (assembly GCA_002778355.1). Taxonomy (NCBI): domain Eukaryota; kingdom Metazoa; phylum Arthropoda; class Insecta; order Phasmatodea; family Phasmatidae; genus Clitarchus; species Clitarchus hookeri. Next base: position 35,408 of record NQII01009256.1, on the reverse strand, counting down.
GTTTACCGTGAACAGTTCATGTAAAAGTGACAAGCGTAATGTTTTTTTTTATATTTTTAGTAATGCCTCAGCGTTTTAACAGTTGTCAACTGTTACAGGAACCTGAAGCTACCTCCTATTAGTGGAATTCATAGGTAGAAGTTGAGTGAATATCGTAGCTGCTACAGAAACGGCTACTGTATCAATACATTGATAAAAAAAAAAGATTCGTGCAGCTATGGCACTGTTCGTTCTCGAAACTCGAAGCTACATGAGATATGGGGACTTCCCGTATTTTGTCTTCACGGAGCTCAGCTTCGCTTTCCGTCGTTACACATTGCGTTTCCGTGTATTCATGTACATTTCCGTAAAAATTTTCCTGATTATGTAGGGGAGGCCGCGGTGACGCAGCGGCTAGATCGATCGCCTCCCACCAAAGTGAACCGGGTTTTCGCACGTGGGAATCGTGCCGGGCGATGCCGCTGGTCGGCGGGTTTTTTCCGGCATCTCCCGTTTTCCCTGCCCTTGTATTCTGGCGCTGCTCCATACTCCCCTCATCAGCTCTCAAGACCTTGCATGTTCAGAACCGCCCAAACCTCTCCACTCTACTCCGGCTATATACGGAAATTTTAAACAGCGTAACTTTCAGCTCGGCTTCACCTATTACGCAGAAATTCTTCGTTTTCGTGTCACAATTTCAGTTTCAGAGTTATTATTGAAAATGTCTGATTATAGAAATTTTTTAATTTGCTAGTTTTTCAATACTTTCATGTCTAATTTTCAGTGTGTGTGTTATTTCCTGCTTGCAAAAATTCAGAAAATAGTTAATTATATATATATATATATATATATGTTCTTGACCTTTTACAACTAGCCGTTAACACATAGTGAAAATAAAGCACAAAAATTTATCAAAAGACTAGTAAAATGTAAATTTTCTGTAATCTTACATTGTGTTTGCAACTACCCTGAACCCGAAGTTATGACACGAAAGCGAAGAATTTCTGCATAATAGGCGAAGCCAAACCTTTAAATGTATCTGAAAATATCGGCAAGGTTTGCGGACCTATACCATTTACCTGTGGCGCTGAAGACACAGATAAGTGCGAAACCGCGAAAAGGGCCTTGTCTCGGCTGTCCCAGGGGAAGGGGGGTGAAATTAAACCCCTTGGCCCAGATCCCTCGCGCTGTTTGTAGAGAGCTTTGCGGTAAGAAATGAGAAGCTTCCCCCCCTCAGCTGGGAAATTAAGCCGGCTGCGCTAATTACATTCCGCAGACTGGCGCCGCAGATATTACTCGCGGTTCTTCTTGAAAATCCTCAACAATATGAGAACACAGCTCTCTTGTACAAATGAATTTGGTGCTCGTTGTTTGCGGACTCAGGTTTAGGTTGTCTGCTGTTAAGGCGTGGGCCCGTTCAGTGCGTCATACTCCACGACAGGCTGCATGCCACGTCACATATTGTTATTTTCTTCTGGATACGCAGAAGAGGGACAATAACCACAAAAAAAAAAATCAGTAAGAGCTTTCAGGTCTTTTTCCTTCATCTCGTACACAGAACCTGAATGAGTGATATGACAAACTGCAATTGCAGGCATCAACATGGAATACATGGTGATTCTAAAATCGTGGAACAAATATTGAGGAGTGGTAGAGCTCACTAAAACAAACAATTATTGTATAGGAATATAATATGCGCGGGAGTGACGCGTTGAGGCACAAACACAAAAATAACACATGAAATGCAACACATTGTTTATTTACAACGTCGCCACTAAATGCCTTTTTACGGCAATGTTTATGATAATTGCTCAAAATTGCTACCACCAACAGTAATGAAAGCTTGGTAGCGTCGGTGGAGTGATTGGCGAACAGATTCAAATACGCCGGGTATTTCACGCACGCCACCATTGTCAGCCAATCACTCCATATGTAGAGGTCGCCAAGCATGGGTGACTTTTGGTAGATGCATTTCAAGCAACTGTTTTAACATTTTCTGTACGGAATCACTCGTTAAGTATGCTGCTAATGAACATTTTATGTTTCCGTTAATGGGTTATGTTTTTGTGTTTGTGCCTCAACGCGTCACTTCCGCCCAAATATTCCTATACAATAATTGTTTGGTTTAGTGAGCTCTACCACTCCTCAATGTTTGTCCCATGATTTTAGAATCATCCTGTATATAGAAGGTAGTTTTTAAACTACAAGTCAAAATCCAAAACACGATATGAATCCTAGTACCAAAATGTTTGGAAAATTCATCTAGTATTTTCACATTTAAATCGAAGTTAGCGAAACAGCGCCAAGAGTCCGTAACTTCGCGTACGTGCGTGCACAACAAGTTGCGTATCACAAAGGCGAACGGGGACTTCGCGCGCCATGCGGGCAAATAAAATGCAATCACTTCTGGCAGCCTTCACTATTCAGTTGCTAATCTCCCTTTGTTTATGTAGTTTGTCACACGTGTACCAACAAGCAGCCACTAGCGATGCCCACCTACCTCGAGTTTATGGTGTCCTATGTGCATGCGCTAACTGCATGGCTCGACAGTTCCGTTCGCCTTTGTAATATGCAACTTGCTGTGCATGCAGGTATGTGAAGTTGCGGACTCTTGGCGCTGTTTNCAGTTCCGTTCGCCTTTGTAATATGCAACTTGCTGTGCATGCAGGTATGTGAAGTTGCGGACTCTTGGCGCTGTTTTGCCTAATTTAATTTAAATTTAAGAATACTACATTTAGCTACTAGGATACATAGTTTATATTATTCCATACATACCGTGGTTTGAATTTCGACATGTAGTTTAAAAAGACATTGTATACTCACACCGGGTGTTTTGAACTGTACCGAAAAACTCAAGCAGGTTATTACTTGCGTAAATATGACGAAAATGTATTTATCACTTTCTCNTTTTTGAACTGTACCGAAAAACTCAAGCAGGTTATTACTTGCGTAAATATGACGAAAATGTATTTATCACTTTCTCCTAAAGTGATAATTAAGAGAGTTATGCGCCCACAAAAATCTAATTTTAAAATAATTTTAATTCAAAATATAAGAAAATTCTTACTTTTTAGCAACAAATTAGTAAATGGTGTTATGTATAACGGAGATCTTACATCCCTGGAATGCAGTTGGCAATATCATCGCTTTTTATAATGAAAATGGGAGTTAGTGTATTATCCGTGAATGAAATGTTGTAACTCTAAGATATACGCGATTTTTTTTAGACATGTTATGAATCAGCGCGTCTAAATTAACATAAATGGTCCTTTTGCAGGTGATCAGTTTTCCATAAATCCGCAAGTAACTGTCGAAACACAATGTGTGTTGCCTGGCAGATAGCGGAGGGGCCGCGGTGGCTGAGCGGTTAGCCTGCTCGTCTCCCACCAAGGTGAACCGGGTTGAATCCCTGGCCGTGTCACTCCTGGATTTTCGCTTGTGGGAATCGTGCCTTACGATGTCGCTGGTTAACGGGGTTTTCTCGGGATCTCCCGTTTCCACCACCCCTGCATTCCGGTGCTCCATACTCACTTAAATCACCCTCATCGGCTCTCAATACCTCGCTGTTAAGAGCCGCCCCAATCTCGTCACTCTTTCACTGACAGATAGGCAACACACAACCCACTTGGAAGGAGGTAGTTTGAATTGTTACTTTATGGGGGTTCACAGCTCCCTTATTAATTACTTTAAGGTCTAAAAAAGTACTGTACATTAATTTTCATCTTATATTGTCGTGAAGCATAGCCTACTGAATTTCGTCGGCGTTGTTCAAAACACCCGAAGTACATATTCATACAAACATAGAACATAATATCTAGAAATATCTTACAAGTAAAGCTGAACCACGAGGTTTAACCTAATGTTAACGAAATTACTTAAGAATAGAACACAGTATATTTGTCAAAGTGCAATTAAATGAATATATGCAAACCCTGTAAAAACTGTTGGTGTGGGGAAATTATTTTACGTTAACAATTTGTGCTGCTAGAGTTACTTCCGTTGAAATTTTGTCACTTTGTAATAGGATTTTTTTTTTAGCGACATACTGTTGATAATCATTATAATTGTAACATTAGAGGCTGTCTTGTGGTTACTATTGTAAAAAGTCTCTTTCAACACGTTCAAAGCCAAGTAGAATTTTGTTTTACCGACACTAATCGCCTCACACCGAAGTGACGAGTGTTCGGTGTCGAGCGTGATCAAACACGGATTCTCGCATGTGGGAAACATGGCTGACGTAGCTGTTAGCCGTGGGTTTTCTCGGGGTGCTTCATGTCCTCCTGTTATTGGATTTCAGTGCCGATCCAGAATTCTCTTGCTTGAACTCCATCGTCTTTAAGTAAAACCTCGGCTTTTGAGCATCGTTTACATCTCTCTCACTGTGACTGGTCTTATCCGCATCAATTATGGTTTCAATAGACATTCGACCAACCTTTGAAGCTGGACAACGAGCACAATTTAAGTATGTTTTAAAATACTTAAAACTGGAATATCAGGCTGCATGTACATTGTTACGTAGAACTGGACAAAATTGTGTGACAACTGCGTGATCTGCGACAGTCATCAAACATTTTTCGTACAGCAAAGTTCTTCAANAACTGGACAAAATTGTGTGACAACTGCGTGATCTGCGACAGTCATCAAACATTTTTCGTACAGCAAAGTTCTTCAATCATTTTTTTACATTAGTTTACTTACATGATGCGGTAACACGATTAAGTTACTAAGCACATGCTATTAATCAAATTGATGGAACGAAAGGAAACGATTCCCTTTTTAATTACCACAAATCCCACCGTTCTAAAGAAATTCATGCATATGTTAGTTTCCTTAATTTAATGATATCACGTAGGTAACAAGACAATTCATGGTTTCTTCACACTTTTTAAAACAAACTTTTGAAAAGTCNAATTTAATGATATCACGTAGGTAACAAGACAATTCATGGTTTCTTCACACTTTTTAAAACAAACTTTTGAAAAGTCACCCAATGTGCGCCATGGTTAGTTGTTTCCTAGATACGCTATGTTTCACAAGCGTTTTATATTTATGTTAACGTAAAAGTAACTTTTTTAATTGAACTTTTAATTGTATTCTATTTATAAATTATAACATTTTATTTATAATTAATGTGAACAAAAACAGTGATAAAATACGTGTGTTTGTAATGTCCAGTAAGAAATTTTTTTTATGCAAAATATTATCGAACTGAGTGCGCACGAATGCGGTGCGTTGTCCCTCTGGTATAATTTTCTAGATTTGATTAAGCTTTGTTTGCATGAGGCGGGGGAATATCCTGAAATTAGAACATAAGCAAGGCTTCAAAAAAGTTTGAAGTAACCGGGAATGGACTACAGATAACGTTATACAGAGTGGCCAATGAAACAGGCCCGCATACACATCTGGTGAATCCTTCTAATATGATAAATGCGAAAGTCTGTGTGTGTGTTTGTGTGTGTATATGTTTGTTACCACTGAGATCCATAACGAATGAACGGATTTTGATGAAATTTGGTATGTAGGTACTTGAGATTCTGCAATAGTACATAGGATACTTTTTATACGGGTCCTATGGAATAACAACAAAACGTAATTCTGCAACGGGTGGGAACGTGACCGAAACATTTTTTTTCCTCTGGTGTCAGAGTTTATCAGGCCGCCCAAGGACCTCTGAAATGGTTTAATGATTGCTATCAATCGATGACGATCGAGACCGAAAATTTAACGTGCCCTCCGAAGCCCGGAAGCGCTCAGATGTTATGCCACTGAACGGTCACCCATCCAAATGTGTGCCGCTGGGAACGTTGCTTAACTTTGGTGATCGATTAAGATCCCTCAGCCAAGCGCAAAAAGTAGTACCTAGGTGCACTTATTTCTAAAGCTACAACTTGATGAAACTCACGTTTTGATTTTCATACATCGACGCTGGAAAGCGGAAATGTGGTAACTACGCGATAGTTGCACAGATACACTTCAAAAACAATACCCTACTTCTTGGCTATCGGGTAAAAAATATTTCCTTCCTTTTGGGTTGCCGTAATCAGTTAAAAACCTAGGCCAACATAGTATAATTTTATAATTCTTTTTTCACATAAATTAATTGTCTTTTCCCAATTTATTTATTAGTGTCACTGTAAAACTCAATCGTACCCGGGCGAAGCCGGGCAGGTTGGCTAGTTAATCATAAGCTGTAGACGTGTGTATTTAGGTTTTAACAACAAATGCGAAACGTTCGTACGCACATTCGGTTAACAGTGATATTGTTTCAAAATATTGGAAGTCTGATATGAATGAAAGCGGTGCATTATTTTATTGTTGTTCTCCTTGGTTATTTAAATTTCAGCGCTAATTATACCCCCAATATGATAGCTGATAAACGTCATGTACTTGTGGTAAAGTTTAATTATAAATGGAATTATTATTTAAAATAACAGTAAAATATGACTTTTCATTTCATATATTTTAATTATATAAACAAAAAGAAGTGGCCATTGAGTTAATTACCCCAGAAATGCAAACACATTCTTGGATCTCATGAGTGTGAACCGTTTGTAACCTTGGAAAAGAAGGTGTATATGTTTTTGAAACCTGTATTACATGTGGTACTAACAAATGTATAAATCATATAAGATCTTTTGTTATCTGTTTTGTGACTACAGTTTGATTTTTATAATGGTGTCCACATGAAAATAATATCACATTCGTGACTAGTTGGCTAGTTATCGAACTGAAATAGTCAACTTAAAACAAACGAATAAAAAAATCATTTATTCAGTGGCATTAAGTTCCTTTAATAATCATTGATAATTCCAATAATATAGTATGACAACCTTTTCTGTTCGCGGAAATATTCAGACTCGCAATTTTAAATTCATATTTGATTGGTTAGGAATGCACAGAGAAGATCATGAATGAAATATTGCTGGTTTTAACTGTAAATGTAAAATGTTATATTCGCTGTGTGGGATGCACTTAGTTTCGAATTGATACTTTCAAAAATTTTACATTCCGATAATGGCAAACAACTTTTGTCGGTGTTGCATCGTATAAAATCGAAGTATGTGCAGACGAAGTCTTTTCCTCATTTTACTCCTGTAACGAAAAGCATATCTTGATGGAGCGCCAGTCCCGCCGGGCTGTTGGCAGCGGATGACAGACCCGTATGAAGAATGGAGGTGAACAGTCGCGATAATTCAGTACGTATCATCGAGTTGCTAGTCAGTTGTTTTGGGACATTTCGTCATCCGAGCATCACAGAAAATTGATCACTTTATGCGTAACCATGCGATTAAAATATTTATATAACACGATTACAAACATTTTTGCTATTACTGATAGTAATAGAGTTTCTTACTTCATACTTTCCCAGCCAATTTATGGAACTTGGGATTCGAGTAAAACTTTGAGCTTTCAACTAAGGTTTATGTAATCTGACCTACAGTAAAATGAGGGGATTTGAGAACATTTTCCGATAACCTATAATTTTATGCTACCTTTTACTATGACTCGTTTCCCAGCAGCGAATGAGAATCCCAGTATTCTCACGTATAGGACACGGTCTTCTAGGCCATAGGTTGCAAAGACACATTTGTTTGTAATGTTCAAAAAAAGACCTACGTATTCTGATATTATGCAATGAGACTCGCAAACGTGTACCTCAAACTACCTTACATGATGCATACACGCATGCAGAAAGAATTATAATATTTTATGTATCGTGCTTTCGCATGGCACCAAAAACGATCGGATCCAATTTTTAATATTATTAATTTCCTTTTTTTTGTAATTTATTATTATTGTTCTGCTGCTGCCAAGCAAAAGTCTAAACGTTTCCAGAATTTCTACAGCTTGGTTATAACTTCAGGTTTGAAAATACTGTACTCCATGATAAAACGGTGTAATAAACTTAAAGTTTTTTTGAAGTGTGTTTTTTTTTTTAGCTTCGTAAGTGTGCAAATTAGACAACCGTGGACAATGGCTTTCGAAGAATTAAGAGAGGATAATTCCTTCAAGACACCATACGTTCTACAGTTGTCTTAAGAGTTCTGCTGAATCGTGGATACGAGAGAGAGAGAGAGAGAGAGAGAGAGAGAGAGGGAGGGAGGGAGAGAGCATTTCCACCTGGTGTTGGGACGCACAGCAGAGGCGCCAGGAATTCAGCGCTGTGGGCGGCCGAGGGGCTCAGAGCAGGCTGTCAACTGCTCCAGGGGACTTAATTAGCTCTGGATTCCTGCGCTTCTGGGACAGAGCCACACCAGGTAAGCTAGGGACAGGTGCGTATTTCGTCATCGACTTTACTCCGCTGGCCTCACTCACTAACATTTCCCTTCAAGTGTTAGTAGTCCGGGTATATTTTCTTTAGATTCGTTGTCTGCGAGTTTACGTTTATCTCGGCAAGTTGACACCGTCAACACTGTCTTTCATTATCGTATACATGGTCCTTCCCTTTGTCGAACCCCTTGGCGTGCATGCGGTATTTCGCTAGAAAATAAAAAGAATCGTCAAAGCTCGTTCAATTCTAAAGGGAAAAAAATTCGTGGAAATGGAGAAATCTCGCGTTTCTCGAGCTTGCCTATGCGGCTTCCTCGAAGAGTTAGGAGATATATAAAACGGCGAAGTCGTATTTAAATCTGCGTTCCTTCTCCACGTGTAATAAAATTTCCACCGTTGCAGATCTGATTTGCAAGGGAAAGCGTGACGACACGGAGGCACTGCACGCAGCTTCAGCTCCTTGCTCGTAGGAGCGACGGGCCACTTGACGCGCGTGTTATTATCGCCCTTATCGCTGCGCCTCGAACGCTTAAACAAGATCTACGGTCCCATATATTCTCAAAGGGCCTCTCAATTTGACATGTGGGTCTGACTGTAAGCAGTTGTATCTATTCTAATTTATAAAAAAAATTATGGAATATTTTAATGTAAATCCTTTTTTCCGACACAGAAAAGAAAGACGAAATATTGTTACCGATTAATAAATGTTATTGAAACATTAAAATTCAGCATAAATCGTTGTAAGTGGCCTTCTGATATTCAGTGTTGTGTAGAACAGTGTTTTAAATCGTGCCAACAATGCTGTATCTCTTCTGACCACGTTGCTTTATTAAAAGCCCTACGGCCATCGCTTAAAATATGAAGAAACAGAACATAGACGAAGCTTGTTACTGCTATTTCCTATCATCGTCGTAATCCTTTCTAATGCTCGGACGAGGGCTTGAGGGTTTCAATTTCGCTATACGCTGTTCGCGATTATTTGAGCTCTTTTGAAACCAACCTATGAAAAATGTCACTGCCCCTGCGTGCATACGTACAACACTGACTGTTATGCGCCCAGTAAAGTTGGTGACGTCGAAGAGAAAGTAGTTCCATGTCTCGACATCGGATTAAAATTGTTTAGTAAACATTTGCGAGTACTAAATTGACTTATTTTGTTTTGTGTTTTTTTTTTTTNGACATCGGATTAAAATTGTTTAGTAAACATTTGCGAGTACTAAATTGACTTATTTTGTTTTGTGTTTTTTTTTTTTTAACGGCTATAAGTGCATGGAGATACAAATTGGTAAAATATTTACTTTTCTAAAAATTCCACAGNGTTTTTTTTTTTTAACGGCTATAAGTGCATGGAGATACAAATTGGTAAAATATTTACTTTTCTAAAAATTCCACAGTTTCACTTGACCGACGCATGAGTAAAGTGGCCAAGCCCATGGCCAGGTTAAATATACATACGTTGGAATAATACACAACGTGTATACAAGTGCATCTTAACCAGGACTTTCCAAAGTGCTCAGTTTACCATTAACCGCCTTTAGTTAGGCATTCCCCGTAAGAGGGATTGGGACGTAAATATACTCCAAATACTTCAATTGAAGTCTACAGGAAGGCAGCATAAAAAACTAAAATCTTGGCACAATTCCAGAAAACGTTTTCTGGCAACTTCGTAGTAACTATTTACCAATATTGGTGCATTTACTTCGNATCTTGGCACAATTCCAGAAAACGTTTTCTGGCAACTTCGTAGTAACTATTTACCAATATTGGTGCATTTACTTCGCATATCTTGCGAAATAATGACATATAATAATGTATGGTTTCAGGAACAGCACGACAGAAATAAGCCTATTCTGGTGTAGCAAAAACCATAAATTTGGAAGGATNGAATGTATGGTTTCAGGAACAGCACGACAGAAATAAGCCTATTCTGGTGTAGCAAAAACCATAAATTTGGAAGGATTCTCCTTTATTTTTTCTCTATTCGCTTACATATAATTGTAGAATGCGATCAACGTCTATAGAGTTGATTCACGTCCCTTACCTCCTTAATATTCACGTCCAGCGCAAACGTTGCAAACATCTATACAAACGGCTTCGATATTTATTAAGAGTATTTGTTACGCCGTGAGCTTCTCTGTCACTGTCTTCAGCAGCGTGTATTTCAGACACCAAGTTCTGTACCAAGTAAATGAAATTGCCTTCTTGTGAGAAGAAATGTCATTTAGTTATTTTCCCNTTTCAGACACCAAGTTCTGTACCAAGTAAATGAAATTGCCTTCTTGTGAGAAGAAATGTCATTTAGTTATTTTCCCCAAGAAAATATTCATGATATTGAAGTTCTACTTTCCTTGCGGCTTCTTTACCTTCGTAACGCCATTAAGAATTTCAGCTTATTTTCCTTTGGTTTCCAAACTGCTTAAACTCTGGCCTCTCAGTTTCAACGCAATTTTTTTTCCAGTCACAACTAATTAGTGTGATTAATTTTATGAGTTTTGGAATAATTATATTATTGTGTAAAATATATGTCATCGTCAAGATGAGAAAACGTTAAACTTTAAAATGTAATTATATTGAGATTCGCAATTTTTATACTTATAGTATTTAACTACAATGTGCAGCTATATACTATCCAAGGTAAAGTGAGCACTTTGAAAGCCCTCTCATTTGAAATAAAAGTCCATAAATATATTTTATTTTAGCCTTATACGTTGAATTCCGAGTGTGGTGGAATATACACACTTTGTTTATTACTTAAATGGCAATATTTATTTTTAAATGCGGTTAAAATGTAAGTAATAGCTAATAGAAAAAAGTAACTAGGGTCTTAAAAATGCTCTTTTTACCGCGAATAACCTATAAGCATTCGTATTACAGTGTGTGAGTCGGTACTGTATAGATCAGTGTTTGTTATTTTCCCCAAAAATTTTCTATGCTCATTACTTTTATTATTCTAATTATCAGAACTATTAAATAATAATTTGGTACTTTAAAGAAATGTTGTCTGCTTTCACATCACACATTTGATTACGCATATAAATCCGCGAATTTTAAAAGTACCAAGGAAATAATTATAAAATAAGTAATCTTAAAAGGTTTTAATTTTTCTTTAGCTTAAGAGAAATATCTAAAAAATATTAATACACATCTTGTTCTATCTGAAAGACAGCAAATATAAACTACTGGATACAGAAAGTGGAACACACTTAATGAAGCAGGTGATAAAGCTTAGACGGGAGGATAAAAAAAAAAAAAAAAAAANTGTACTACACGACTGTGGCAATCCCCACGAGGTTTATATGGTGATGTAGTCCACTCCGGCGTTCATATAGGTGGTGATTCTATAGCACATATGGTGTCAGAACGGTTCTGCGTGTAGCCATAAGGCACGCACAAATTGCTACATCTGCGCCCGAAGTTCGGCAAGGTTCGTCGCAGTTCACGAACACCATAGCAGACACTGTTTCATCTGGCCACACGTGTTCTCAACTGATAGAAAATCTGGTGACCTCACATGCCAAGTAAGGTGGAGGCTAGTTTGAAAAATAACCAAATTTGTTTCTTCCAGCATATAACTCCAAGTCCACCTTTAACTGGCAAACGGACTGACATGTTCTCACGAAAGAGTTTTATTAAGCCATCGCAACGGGCGATACTCTTCGAAGACGATTACGTCATCATAATGCTAATCTAGGTCTTGAAATGCGAATTCCCCAACTTCGGAACGAAATATCCGCGCCCCATGATGAATACGATCACAACACGAGGTCTTACCAACAATAGATGGCCACCACAAAAAACATTTGCTTCTTCTTCGTGCAAATAATCGTTCTGTATCCAATCGATATGCCACAAAACTACATCTAAAGCCTGATGNTTTCAGACACAAAGTTCTGTACCAAGTAAATGAAATTGCCTTCTTGTGAGAAGAAATGTCATTTAGTTATTTTCCCTAAGAAAAGTTTCATGATATTGAAGTTCTACTTTCCTTGCGGCTTCTTTACCTTCGTAACGCCATTAAAAATTTCAGCTTATAAACTGCTTAACCTCTGGCCTCTCAGTTTCAACGCAATTTTTTTTCCAGTCACAACTAATTAGTGTGATTAATTTTATGAGTTTTGGAATAATTATATTATTGTGTAAAATATATGTCATCGTCAAGATGAGAAAACGTTAAACTTTAAAATGTAATTATATTGAGATTCGCAATTTTTATACTTATAGTATTTAACTACAATGTGCAGATATATACTATCCAAGGTAAAGTGAGCACTTTGAAAGCCCTCTCATTTGAAATAAAAGTCCATAAATATATTTTATTTTAGCCTTATACGTTGAATTCCGAGTGCGGTGGAATATACACACTTTGTTTATTACTTAAATGGCAATATTTATTTTTAAATGTTGTTAAAATGTAAGTAATAGCTAATAGAAAAAAGTATTTAGGGTCTTAAAAATGCTCTTTTTACCGCGAATAACCTATAAGCATTCGTATTACAGTGTGTGAGTCGGTACTGTATAGATCAGTGCTTGTTATTTTCCCCAAAAATTTTCTATGCTCATTACTTTTATTATTCTAATTATCAGAACTATTAAATAATAATTTGGTACTTTAATGAAATGTTGTCTGCTTTCACATCACACATTTGATTACGCATATAAATCCGCGAATTTTAAAAGTACCAAGGAAATAATTATAAAATAAGTAATCTTAAAAGGTTTTAATTTTTCTTTAGCTTAAGAGAAATATCTAAAAAATATTAATACACATCTTGTTTTATCCGAAAGACAGCAAATATAAACTACTGGATACAGAAAGTGGAACACACTTAATGAAGCAGGTGATAAAGCTTAGACGAGAGAATAAAGGTAAAAAAAAAAAAAAAAANCGGCGTTCATATAGGTGGTGATTCTATAGCACATATGGTGTCAGAACGGTTCTGCGTGTAGCCATAAGGCACGCACAAATTGCTACATCTGCGCCCGAAGTTCGGCAAGGTTCATCGCAGTTCACGAACACCATAGCAGACACTGTTTCATCTGGCCACACGTGTTCTCAACTGATAGAAAATCTGGTGACCTCACATGCCAAGTTAGGTGGAGGCTAGTTTGAAAAATAACCAAATTTGTTTCTTCCAGCACATAACTCCAAGTCCACCTTTAACTGGCAAACGGACTGACATGTTCTCACGAAAGAGTTTTATTAAGCCATCGCAACGGGCGAAATTCTTCGAAGACGATTACGTCATCATAATGCTAATCTAGGTCTTGAAATGCGAATTCCCCAACTTCGGAACGAAATATCCGCGCCCCATGATGAATACGATCACAACACGAGGTCTTACCAACAATAGATGGCCACCACAAAAAAAATTTGCTTCTTCTTCGTGCAAATAATCGTTCTGTATCCAATCGATATGCCACAAAACTACATCTAAAGCCTGATGNAATTTGCTTCTTCTTCGTGCAAATAATCGTTCTGTATCCAATCGATATGCCACAAAACTACATCTAAAGCCTGATGAACCATGAATGCGGTATACGTTGAAGCATTGTCGTGTTGCACAGAAAATGGTGCTGGAGATCTCGTGGAGTCACCGATGAAATTCCGCGTTAATGGAACCTAGACGAACGCCACACATGTTCCGAAACAAGAAATAACAGCCGCTCACTTCATCATGCCGCTCGGAGAAGGGCTCCAGTGAGCATCATGTGCTGAGTGGTCACGCCGACCTCTAGAACGACACATGCGCATACACTGAAGAGCCAAAAAAACTAGCATAGGCGTGCTTATGCAAATTATATAAGTATGGAACCAATCAGAGTAACGCGATGCGGTCGGCAGCTACATCATTTACTGCTGCTACAATGACAGGTTATCAAGATTTAAGTGAGTTTGAACGTGGTGTTATAGTCGGCGCACGAGAGATGGGACACGGCATCTCCGAGGTAGCGATAACATTTGGATGTTCGTGTACGACCATTTCACGAGTGTATCGTGAATATCGGGAATCCGGTAAAACATCACATCTTCGACATCGCTGCGGCCGGAAAAAGATCGCTATAGAACGGGACAAACGACGACTTAAACGTGAAAGACGTGCAACCCTTTCTCAAATTGGTGCAGATTGGATTTGGGGACTGCCCTGCNGGCTACACGATATTAGCAGGTGTACCAGTTTTTTTAGCTCTTCAGTGTACGTCAACAAGTACACCTCAGAGTGGAGCAATGAAGCATGAATCTCGCCCGAGAAGCCAAACCGACGCAAATCCTATATCCAGTTCCCAAGGACTATGTGACACGGACGACTTTCTTAACGCTGGTTCGGCGCCACTGGTGACCTGCACAGACGGACGCTGTGACTGCAGTCCGTCGTTATTAAATCACCTCCAGACGGACATACTGGTGACGATAGCAGTGACATTACAAATGGGGTGATCTGTTTAAATATTGCTGTAGGGTCTGCTGCCGCATATCACCTGATATGTGAACGCAGACCGTATTTCAATATATTATGTTTTATTTCATTATCTGAAAGAGATTTATATAAGGATCACACATATTTAAATGTTTGTCATCAAGTAATAACAATTTTTAAAATATGGCACCAAAAAGTCTAAAATACCGGAATATGTGATCCCAAGTTTCTATGATCCTAAATAACTTTGCCAACTAAATCACATATCATGTGATCTATATCATGTACTCAACATGTTAATTAAGTATCAAAAATATGTTACAGTGGTAAATCGTGTACTGGTATCCTGAATTTATTTTAAAGCAGGAATTGCTATTTTAGAAAACACATTTTTATTCGTCCAAGACAAAATAATAAATATTCATACTATTTTCTCTCGGACGAATAAAAATGAGTTGGCAAAAACATCAATACCTATTTTAAAATAGATTCATGATACCAGCACCGTACCGCCGTTTGTTAAATATCCTTGATACTTAATTACCATGTTGTGTGTATGATATAAATCGCATAGCATGCGATTNTACCGCCGTTTGTTAAATATCCTTGATACTTAATTACCATGTTGTGTGTATGATATAAATCGCATAGCATGCGATTAATTTGGGCTCCCATATTCCGAAGTTTTAGACTTTTCTGTGCTATGTTTTGAAAACTACAATCATTTGATTACAAATGTTTACGAATATGTGGTCCTTATATAAATCTCTTCCAAACCCTGAAATACAAAATTCTAGTGAGATGTGCCGTTAAGAGTGCACGTTACCCGGTAGATTTTTCTACGCGTTCAAAGTACAGGGAAGTAAGGCAGCGATACGGGCCACACTTACACGCGCGTTTACAGCTCCGTCGCGCCTCAGCGCAGCGCGTGCAGTCTTTCCGTCTTTGCCTTGCACCACGCAAATTAATTAGATCTGTAACAGTGGGACTTTGGTTCACGTGATGGAAACCTTCTGAATAGGCTACGTCCGTAAGATTGCACTTTTCTTCTGTCTCTCGAAGGAAACCGCGCAGGCCCGTTCTGAAACTGCAATCCTTTTATTTACCATTTTCAGGTTTTTTTTTAATTTTTGAATGCACTTAATATGATGAAAGTCGTATTATCAGAACGTGTATTTACTTAAACAGGCTTTACATTGAAATCAAAAAGTGGAACGTAATTTTTTTAGAANTTACATTGAAATCAAAAAGTGGAACGTAATTTTTTTAGAAAACACGAAACTCTTTAAGGGACGTAGAAAGGTTTCGCAGCATACGGACTGCAAAAGTACAAGACAATGGAAATAGTTTTAACTATTTAATATACTACGTATTTTTTAAATACATGCCTAAATTTAAACCACGTCATATATGAGCTAAAATAAACAATCAATACTAGTACCACAATGTTTGTAAAACATCTAATATTATTCAATTGAAATTGAAGTTAGTAAAACAGCGCCAGGATTCTGCAAATTTACGAACCTGCATGCACTACAAGTTGCGTGTAACGAAGGCGAACGTAACTGGCGTGCCAAGTGGAGAGCGCCTGTACATAACATAATACAATACATATATGTAAACATTATTATGGCCTATTCACGATTTCTTCACTCTTTTTTAAATTAAAACTTCGAAAAATCACTTCNATATATGTAAACATTATTATGGCCTATTCACGATTTCTTCACTCTTTTTTAAATTAAAACTTCGAAAAATCACTTCGCGTGTGAAATATTTGGTTGTTTCCTAAATATGGTATGTATTAAAAGTGTTTTATACTTCTGTTAACATAAAAGTATCATACTTTTCGTGTAATATATATAAAATTCACTGATATTTAATACATACATTAAAATATCTCATTTGAAATTAAAATGAATAAAAATGCAGACAAAATAGTTGTGAACCATTACGAATCATTCTTTATGTTCTCTTGCAAACTGTTATTGAACTGAGCGCGCAAGAATACGGTGTTTTTTAACCTTTGGTGTAATTTTGTAGACTTTTTTAAACTTTGTTTGCACGAGGCGGAAGAATAGAATGAAAGTNTTTTTTTAACCTTTGGTGTAATTTTGTAGACTTTTTTAAACTTTGTTTGCACGAGGCGGAAGAATAGAATGAAAGTAGAACTTTAGCAGGGCTTGAGACAAATTGGAAGTAACCGTAGATGGACTAAGTATACCAATTGTCCCTACGTACGACCACAGTAACTATTATGTAACATTCCTTGACTGATGAAGATTTTATTAATGAGCTTTCTCAAACATCCAGAATGGAAATATGCGAATACGTAGTTGATTAAAAATATGTCCACTGTTATAAATTTTAAATTCTATCAATATATTTTACAGTGTGAAAAATAAGTACACTCTTCTTGCGTAAGCAACAAAAATCGTATTTTTCTGATAATTCCCATAGTGTGTGTAATGTTTTATATGGGTTGTACATGTTTTACAGTCCGATGCAGTACCGCACTCGACGTCTCTCTCCTACTACAGTTAGTTAGTAACGTACNATGCAGGAGGCAATTCACACCATGAATCCTGCAGGGCAGTCCACAAATCCAATCTGCGTCAATTTGAGAAAGGGTTCCACGTCTGTCACGTTNTCCAATCTGCGTCAATTTGAGAAAGGGTTCCACGTCTGTCACGTTTAAGTCGTCGTTTGTCCCGTTCTTTCACGATCTTTTTCCGGCCGCAGCGATGTCGAAGATGTGATGTTTTACCGGATTCCCGATATTCACAGTACACTCGTGAAATGGTCATAAGCGAACATCCAAATGTTATCGCTACCTCGGAGATGCTATGTCCCATATCTCGTGCGCCGACTATAACATCACGTTCAAACTCACTTAAATCTCGATAACCTGACATTGCAGCAGCAGTAACCGATCTAGCTGCCGACCGCATCGCGTTACTCTGATTGGTTCCATACCCCTGTTATTTGCGTATGCACGCCTATACCAGTTGTTTTTTTTTTTTTTGCTCTTCAGTGTAAGTCTCATTTCTCCTTAATAAATGTATGGCGTGAATTGCTTCAGAAACACCTCAAGTACAAATCTATATTCTTATGATATATTCATCTTAATGAACAGCGTAGGGCGTAGGCCTATAGGGAATGTGGAGTACATGACGAATTTCCTTTGTGCATATTCTCATGTCGAAGAACAGAATTTTTTTAAAAACAGAACTCTCAAAATCCAAGCGGTTTTTTTTCAACATAATATTCTGTTTCCATAAATGGTTGTTAAAAAATTTCATTTATATTCATCTGACAAAGTTTCAATGCAGCTAGCATGTGTTTATGTCGCGGAAAACCATACTTTTAACAGAAGCACATCTACGTTAGAAAATGTAACGTAAACAAATTTATCCATCACTGTGCCTTTTAGCAAATCAAGGGAAAAATTTTATTACGGTATTTATTGAAAAACTTGCATGTTTTAGCGTGTTATTATGGTTTATGCACTTCCGAGGCTTAATTATGAGGTAACATGTTTCTTCACGAATGAATACTTTTCTACGATTTCGTTGGTTGAGTGTTTCTAATTAATCTGTGTTGAAACAAAGGATGGGAAATATGCTTGATGGCTTATCTCGAATGCATGCAAGAGACAATGGGAGCATCGTTCGTCGAGGTTTGTCCGTAGTTTGGCGATTATCCATGTGGGTTAAGGTCCATTAGAGATGCAGGGAGCACACAGAGCGTGAACTGAAGCCGTAAATCACGATGCTCGTCCTTCCCCTCAAATGGTTTGTGCGTGACGGATCTATCACTCTGGTTCGATAGGAAACTCGGTGGCCCGAGAAAGCAGAACAATCGGTTGCTCTGGAAAGGAAGTTTTATCTCCAGAACGTTCACTGAGGTAAAGAGGCTTGTTTTAGCTAATTGATTCTATATTGTGTTTAGCTACAAAATTTATTTATTAAATGAGCCCTGCAATTAAGACTAGCAGTAAATGTTAACTATTTTAATATACATTTTTTATATATTATGTATATAGTTTGTAACAGAAAACGCAGAATAAATACGGCGTAAACACAAACACCAATATGAGACAAGTGTAAGTCTCACTTCGTGTTTCTTTGATGGCGTACTGTTCCAGCCATCGAACTGCTTACGTACTTACGTGAGTTTTTAAAGGATTATGCGGAGTCCGTACGTACAGATCCTCCCCTCAAAGTTAACCGTCATTTGAATGGTGAAAGTTCTATAGTAAATTCAATATAAAACACAGCAAATATGCCAACAGAAAGGAAATGATAGACTCGTCTGCAGAAACGACAACTTTATTCCGCATTGCGTCTGCTGTGTTCACGTTCATGGATCGATGAAACGAACTGTTTTATTTGTTCTGGTGTAAACACTTATTGTATCTCGTTAAACGATACAATCGACAAGGTAGCATTTCTCAAAAGAAGCAACGTGAAATAATAATTTTAACTACTTTGCAACATACCATCGTCTTACGATCAGAACTTGATAAAAGTTACACTGGAAAAGAATGTTCTCGTAAACTTCCTAAACTGTAATGGAAGTTTGTAACCTAATCACTGTATGGAAACAATACCACGCATCGTGATGCAGATATAGGAATGTTTAGCGTCACTACTATACAAAGATGGGAACTTCCCTAAATATTTGACTATTTCCTGAGCAAATGTAGGAACGCTACAATGAATTTATTGGGGAAAACACTACCATTCATACTTTCTCACTAAGCGTACACACTGGTATGGTAAATTTCCGAATAATTTCTTACAGAGTTGGCTTATATACTTTTAATGTCATTCATATTGTAGTTTTAATCAAAGTGTAAAAAAGAGAGTATATCGATTCTTCTTAGTCTCATTTTTAAGTACAGTGCCAATAAACTGAATTATATGCAGTCAAAATTATCGGAACTTTAAAACGCATGTTTGTGAAATTTTTATAGTTTCGTTCGTAACATTACCAGCCCATAAGGTTATCAAAGTATCAAAGACTTTTTTAAGAAATAGAAAGGAATATTTTGCTAATAGGTAATTTATATTATTCAGGAAGAAAAATGCACAGACGATCCACTAACAGCAAGTAAATATTTATAAGGGTCGTGATTTTGAATTATAAAGTCTGTAAAATGGAATAGACTACGTGTCTAAATACAGTTACGTATTTTTTATGTAAATATTTTGTTGACTTCGATTGTTCTTTATTTAAAAGAAAGGATCATACGGTTATGCAGACTGGCCCAAATTCATCCGACTTCGTCACGTAGGGTAAATTCACCCCCATTCTGAACTGCCGTAGTAACAAATGTTTCAGTTACGTAAAACCATAAATACGTACAGTGTTTATTGTTTATTGAAGTATTAAACTGTTTCAGTTACCCAGTAAGCTGCGAGATAAGATTGGTGAGTACCAAGATGCTTGCTTTCCTACTGCAATAACGTCCAGTTCCAGTCTCAAATACAGAAAATGCTGTTTTTATAGATTTGACAGAAAGTGGTTTTATAGAACACAAGAGAAACTATTTCAATCATATTGCTCTCCGAAGTAAGTTTAAATACTCTAAAATCCTTTAATTTCTAACGTGTTTAGTACAGGTATATAAAATATAAGTATACGTAATACGTTATGGCATGTTTAAAATAAAAGTTCTTTGGTCTCCCAGAATATTATTTTGGCAACAAGGTTTCAACATTTTTTTTTGTATAATTAGTCGACAACAAGATGTTACTGTGAATCAGCGCGTTTTCAGAAGAGAATATAATTTAATTTCAAAACAATTAGGAAAAATATTCATAGGTCATTTAAATTCTGAGGTAGTTTCTTCACAGCAGTCAAGCATGGTATCGCATAGCATATCTAGGAATGCTGGAGAAGAATTTTGCCAGTTTTCTCTCCTAGTGCTTTCCTTCTATGCTCACACATATTCTATGGGATTGAGGTAAAATGCCTCAAAATAGAGGTGACCTTATAGCACAATCAAAATCCAAATATCTCGAAAACTACTCCGTAAATCTCTGGTTTGTATGAACCGGCGATTTATCGTATTATGAATAGTTCCATCGGGATGCTGGGTTTTGGCATTTGGCTCCATTACATTCAGCATAACTCGGTCACCGCTGAGCTTTCCTGCGATCTGATGGAGTACGCCAGGTCCGTGCAATGATATCCAAGCTCAGCATTCTGCAGAATTCCGTCCAGTGTGACGATGTTGGGAAACGTAATGTGAATCTTTCCGCATTCCTTGGCTGCTTTATTTGCTTAGCTTAAGGGGAAGTACCCTTTGCCATCTTGTATTTACATATTTTCCTCCATAATTTAATTTTCGGAGTCAATATTTGAAAACCAAGCTTGTCAATGCACAGGGAACATTTCAACAGTTGTTTCGGAATCCCACTTATTTTTCTTATATGATCAGTTTCACATTTGTAACCGTAATTAAACATTACCTATTAATTTAATCATTTCAATCCCACATGGGAAAATACAGGTATAATTGAAACCGTACAAATTTCAAAAAATTCGTTAAGTAGTCCTCTATGTCATGTCTAGCTTCGATTTTTTATTTCCGGTCATACGTTTTCTTAACGAAGATTTGTAAGTAAAATCGAAGAAGGTATGGATACTACCACCTTAAATTACATTCGTCGAGGAAATGACGTTGCTCCATTCACGATCAGAATCTCAACACCGGAAACGCAAGCTCGTGTATTTCACGGTTCTCGGGAAACTATCCCGTTATCACAGCAATGTACGAAAAGAATTCCGCTAATTTCCATCGTTTCTGGGTGGTTTTGACTTTGGCAGGAAAAATTTGGTCATTCGTTCAGTTGTACTGCTTCAAGAGGCCCGCCTATTGGCACATGAACAGCGTTGCAGTGTGTTTTAAACACGCGTTATCCCACGAAACTGTTACACGTGCGTCCGGCGTGCTGATCTGCGAAATGAGCACGCACTTCACCAGAGAGCCGTTGCATGCTTTCAAGACGTGATGCACTTCAGAAACGCCATTTCAGAGCACTCCGACGTAGCTGAAAATGACATTTTCATAGCGCTGTATCTCGAAATATATACACGTCAGATACACAAAAAAAAAACTTAATGGTGGTCGCCTAGTGAAGGATATATTTGCGTGAGCGGGACAAACATCGACGAGGCACCACGGGCGACGCCGACCGGTGTATGTAAAGTGGTATCACCTCTACGTGCGAGAAGCTCAACTGGCGTGCAGTCCACTTCGGTGTCTCGCCTGAACGGGGATTTAAGTGGCGACGTAATAATTTTATTGTACGCGACTCTGTAGCAAAGGCCAATGCACAGTTCTATCGTAGTTTTGCAAGTATCCGGTTCGTATATTTCGAAGTGTAGCGGTTGGTAATAGCCGTTTTTCGCTATGTTGGAGGGCATGAAAATAATGTTTCCAGTGTGCATGGTCTGGAATATACTTTCTATGCGTAGAAAAACTTATCGGAGGCACGTTTAATAGTTACGTCNTGCGCTATGTTGGAGGGCATGAAAATAATGTTTCCAGTGTGCATGGTCTGGAATATACTTTCTATGCGTAGAAAAACCTATCGGAGGCACGTTTAATAGTTACGTCAAGAAAAAATTATTTTCGAATCACGCTACAACGTGTTTTAAGCTTCAGGTAAACGACCAACTTGAGAGCAGTGCATNCAGAAAAAATTATTTTCGAATCACGCTACAACGTGTTTTAAGCTTCAGGTAAACGACCAACTTGAGAGCAGTGCATTGTTCCTTGCTGCAGACTATCCACCAATAAAATAACAGCGTCACCGTTTAAAGTAGCATAAGTACACGCTGCACGACGAGAACACCGCTTGATAGTTCAGATTCTTGCGCCTTGTGACGACGGCGCACTTGATGTGCGTAACAGTATAGCCCTTATCGCTCCCGCGCTTCTGTACTCCAAGTAGGCAGGCCCCTTAAGAAACGGCCTCCATCACCCTTATCGGCTCTCAAGACGTCGCTGTTAAGTACCGTCAAAATCTCTTCACTCACTTAATTACTGCTCCCCATATCTTGTATATTTTGGTGGTTATGTTGGTTGAATACAGTTAGTTAATATTTTTTTGTGCAGTTTAATTTAAATTTAAAAGCGTTTGAAACAAACCATTGAAAAAAAAGTCACTACTTATAACTACACGTCTAGTACAGCACACACTGGCACTCAGGCTGCCAATTAAGTTGGCAGTGAATTAATTAAAACAGTTCGCAGACCTGACATTGTGTTGGTATTGTAATATGGAATTTTATAGCTGCTGGAATATAAGGTTTTTGTATTCATATAAAAACATGAATTTCCATACTATTAACAAATTACTGCAAATTCTTTATTTTCCACTTGGATGATGCATGAATAAAGTGAGACAGACGTTCCATTGTAATGTTAATCATGCATACAGCGGAATTATACCTAATGAAAGGGAATTTATATCCTAGACAGGGGTTCCAAATGTGCTCAATTGTGATCAGCCAAAGGTAGTCAACGTAGGAAGAGGATGAAATACGAAAAATGCAGAATATAATGCTATAGTATATTCGTGGTTTCTTCACAATTTTTTAAATCAAACCTTTGAAAAAACATTTACCCCATCAGTGACATGCTTGGTTGTTTCGTAAATATTCCATACGTAACAGGTGTTTAGGAGGGAAAGTATCCTTGTCATCTTGGGTTTGCGTATTTTCCTCCAAAACTTAATTTTCGAGGATAAAATTTAAAAACCAAGCTAGTCAAGGCAGGGAAATTCAAAATCATATTAATTTTCCTTACATGATTAGTTTCACATTTGTAACCGTAATTAAATATTATCTAATTATTTAATAATGTCAATACAACAGGGAAAAAAGAGTAATAATAGAAACCATGCAAATTAACAAAAAAAATTGTTAAGTAGTCCTCCTTTATGTCATGTCTAGTTCTGATGTCTGGTCATAAATTTTCATTACTAAGATTTGTAAGAAAAATCGCAGATGGAATGGACACTTCCTCCGCAATACTTGTGTAAACACAAAAGTACCTTATTTTTTGCTAAGCATAAAATCAACTTACATTTTTTNCACTTCCTCCGCAATACTTGTGTAAACACAAAAGTACCTTATTTTTTGCTAAGCATAAAATCAACTTACATTTTTTCTATCAGTTGTAATGTTTCATTTATTTATTAATGTGAATAAATCAGGGAGAAAATGAGTGGGTTGGTAATGCTTAGTAAGAAATAGTTCTTATGTAAAATGTTATTACACTGGGTGCCCACAAATGAAGTGCGCTGTCCCTTTGGCGTACTTCTGTAAAATTCGGTTAAGCGTTTTTTTTTTTCACGAGGCGGAGGAGTATTGTGGAAGTAGTACTTTAGCAGGGCTTCGCACAAGTTGTAAATAACCGCTAACGGACTTTATCTCGCCTTGGTGCCTGGGACGTCACCTGGTCTCAGCAAGGCGTCGTGAATCACTAGTCTTCTGGATGTTACCTCAGCTGTCGTGCTGACGAATGGCGGGGGCGTTCACGCCGGCTGATTTATGGGTCCGCCGTTCGCCCGTCTTCCGATCGAGACTCGACTGTCGGTCTCTCTCTCTCTCCCTCTCTCTTCCTTTTTTTTTTATTTGCGGTTTATCTGTTCGTGTGAGTGATGAACGATGTCGATGTCGAATAGACTTGTCGGCTGACGCAGGACTCGATGTGCGAGCATCCTGCTGTATTTCTATAACTTAAAACTCAAGCATCGTCGTTTTGCTTAAGGGGGATCAGTTCGTTGCTGCCATCTTGGGTTTTCAGGGTTTTTCGCCGTAAACTACGTCACGGATTTTATTTTGGGTGTCAACAAAGCATAGGGCATTACATCGCACGTGTCCCAAGACTGCTGTTGCCAGGTCCATTTCTGTAATCGAAAGCAAGAAAAAAAATTTTATTTCTTGCCTGCAATCACTAGTTTAAAAAATAATAAATGCTATAGAGATGTAATAGTTTGGTTAAGCTTATGTCATGTTGTGCAAAAATTTCATTAAACGTTCTTAAATGGAACTTGTGGCAAAAATATTGAAAATCCAAGATAGCGGAGACTGATCCTTCTTAACGAATTACACAAAACAATAAACTAAATTACATATAAAATATTCACTTTATACCGTCAAATGTAAGTATTTTTGCCCTTTTTTTAAACAACACAACTACTTAATTTTTAAAGCTGTTTAATATAAATAATTGNGAAATGTAAGTATTTTTGCCCTTTTTTTAAACAACACAACTACTTAATTTTTAAAGCTGTTTAATATAAATAATTGAAATAATTTTCTTGCAAGGAGATGTGAATAGATTTTTTAAAATTGTAATTGTTTGTTCAGTTAAATATATATTCAGAAAATGAATAAAATATTGATTAAATTACAATGCATGTAGGTTAGGTCATAAGCAGTTCTGGAATTTTTTTTCAACAGTCGGTTGTCATTATGTTCCTTTTACTTCATAATTTATTTTTTTAATTATTTACATGTTGGACATAAGCGCATATTTTCGATAAATTGTTGGATATTTAAGAAGTTCCTGCACGACTGTTTCAAAGGAATAGGGAGGGATATATTTCGCTTAGGAATAATAACCATTACTAATCAAATTTAAACGTAACAAATATCATCTTCACGCTTAAGAGCTGCGTATGTTAAAATAAGACAAGAAAGCTCGATTTAACGAACATGCTAAGCGTTGCTTTTCATGGGTTTCTTAAAAATAAAATTGAAACCATTAAATACATAGAATTATCTCTACTCTACTGAGATGTGATTCACATCTGAGTGTGTGGTAATAAAGGCTATTCGCAGTAGAGAGAAAACTTTTGAAATCAACCATTGATAAAAAAAAATACGCTTCAGACAACTAAGACTGAATTACTCATGAAGACCACGAGTGGAAACTTGAAATACAGTCATGCAATAAATACGTTCTTACTTTGAAAGGAAATGATAAAGTCCTTTATCNCACGAGTGGAAACTTGAAATACAGTCATGCAATAAATACGTTCTTACTTTGAAAGGAAATGATAAAGTCCTTTATCCACACCAGACAATGAGATCGAAGCTTACAAGCGTGACTTTTGTCCAGAAGAAAAATGCCTTTATGCTCAAATTGAATATTTGTTGTGATGTGTTGGGGTACACAGCTACCAGTGAACTTTCTGCAAAAAAATATAATTTGCTTTCAATATTTCCCATCCGGTTATCGCCCTTAAATTTATTTTGCGGGGAAAAGTATTTTTTAAATTACTTTTCAATGTTTTTTTACAGATAGTTTGACAAAAAGCCTCAAATAATTTCTGTAATTTCCTGGTAAACCACGTATTTTCCAAAAAAAATATATGTTATTGGAAAAATTTATGCTATTAGAAAATTTAAATTAATTATTATAATNCACGAGTGGAAACTTGAAATACAGTCATGCAATAAATACGTTCTTACTTTGAAAGGAAATGATAAAGTCCTTTATCTACACCAGACAATGAGATCGAAGCTTACAAGCGTGACTTTTGTCCAGAAGAAAAATGCCTTTATGCTCAAATTGAATATTTGTTGTGATGTGTTGGGGTACACAGCTACCAGTGAACTTTCTGCAAAAAATATAATTTGCTTTCAATATTTCCCATCCGGTTATCGCCCTTAAATTTATTTTGCGGGGAAAAGTATTTTTTAAATTACTTTTCAATGGTTTTTACAGATAGTTTGACAAAAAGTCTCAAATAATTTCTGTAATTTCCTGGTAAAACACGTATTTTCCAAAAAAAATATATGTTATTGGAAAAATTTATGCTATTAGAAAATTTAAATTAATTATTATAATGTTATTCGTAAATTTCTTTCTTTGCGGGACTAACACCATGTAAATTAGTTCATTTTAAAAATAAAAACATAAAATATATACTTGTGGATATTATCGTCAAATACGCCATGGTTGTTAATATATTTACCGATGGCAGCTGTCAAAAAGGGATAACCAAGCTAGATAACTGAAATGCAAGCAAGTAACCGCTGTTATTGCAGCACGTTTCACTGACTCCAGCACGGTTGCAAAGTTTCTGAAATGGCCAATCTCGCGGTAATAATAATACTTAGATGAAACTTTCGACGTAGCGTACGTGATATTGCGAAACCGACTCATGCGTACAACCCGCATAACGATTCGCCATCGGTCGTGTGTTCATCGTGGAGATATTGGCTTGTTTCCGACAAGCACGTAAAAGCATGCTGCACTCACAGAATGCTGTGGCGAAGTATGGAAGTCACTGCAGTTTAAAGCAGTTTTAAATTTGTTTGGTACTTGCATCTTTCCAGTTATTTTTATTGGGCACTCTCGAATTGGAGAGGCGAAGTAGGTGGCTTAGCAAAGTATGTTATAACTTAACTTAAAGGATAAAGGATATGTGTGTCCATTCCAGTTTTTTGGAAATAAAAAACGCCCTCCTAGTTAGATATACACACTTATCCAATACAGCTTGTTCACAACGGTGAACTGAATAATCTCGAATTTTCAACGTAATATACTCCTGCCTGATTTAACAACAGTGTTGTTTGAACTTTGCTGTGACCTTTTTTANGGCCTTTTTTTAAGCGTTCTTGCGGCTGAAGTCTTGTAGAGTGTTGCTCGTCGTCCTCATTCCTTACCGAGTGTGTCGACAGCTCGTTGAGAATGTGGGCAGCAGAGAAGAAGGCAGCACGTGTGGGAACAAGGAACACGAAGAGCTCTTCTGGAGCGAGTGAAATACGACTCCCGTTACTCTTCCAGGCGGGATAAGGGGTGACTGGCGCTCTGATGGGATTCTACCAACTTTCCTTGTTTGCCGCGCCCCTGCTACTAACCCTGAATGTCAAAATCCCGTGAATTTTCGACTCACGTCACACCAGAAGTGACAATAATATTAGGAAATATTTTCGCTGTAAAAATTTTCCCAGAATATTTAGTGTGACATAAATTATCCCTAATGTCATTAAAATAAACTAAATAATGCATATTAATTTTGCGAGAATATTTAAAATGTCGTTGAATTCAGTATATCTGAACTGTTCCTGCAGCTCGTAGTTTCTCCAACCAAATGTATACAGCAAACNGTAATATCGTTTCCAATGTTAATTATTTCTTACAGAAACAGCTCGTAGTTTCTCCAACCAAATGTATACAGCAAACGCAGAACATGATGACCATCCTATAGACAATGCAACATTTTGACACTGAGTAAAGCGTTACATCTGAGTAAGAGTAGTTTATAAGAAAAACCATAGTTATGCGCAATATCTGAAAAATTACCTGTGAGTATAAATCAGAGCGGATGTCTTAAATTGAACCGAATATTCCTTGATGTGAAATTTTGCATTCGAGGACTTCAGAGAACGAAACACGAACGTCATCTGGGTTGAGGAACATGTCAATAACAGCTATTATAATTCGTAATTTCTATTATGTTGGGAATTAATAATAAATTTAGTCAAACATTGTGTAGCATACGATTATCCAATTTTTCCCGGAGTTTGTAAACTTAGTTAGGAACCAAAACACCATGTTCATTTTTTTTTCTATTTACGCAATATTCTGCTTACAACGTAGACGGACTTCAAGATGTATCCAGCTTAAACATAATGACGGAATAGGAGGGTCACAATATATTTTCTAAAATTATTTAGATATGTTCTTAATGTTTGTTTTATGTTTGGTGCTTAGCAATGTTAAATTTTAACCATTCAATATCAGTGTGGTGTTATAAATGCTGGTTTATAGAAGCGTTAAGTTTAATTACGACATAGAAGCTAGGCTGCTCTAAAACTAATAAACTACTTTTGCTTTGCATTTTTATTTATCATAATTTTTAGTACATTAATTTGTACTTTACGTCCATAGCTGTTTTTTAATGTAGAAAGTTTCAAGGTTTTCGATGAAGGTTTTTTTTTTTTGTAATCCTTTAGTTGATTTCTTATTTTTTTTAAGTTTATAATTTTTTATTAACGCCTTTAAGTACTGCTTCGTTTTTGCCTTCTATAAAGTAACTGGAATTAGGTATTATTATTTTTACTTTTACGTAAATCGACATACAGGAATGCAGCGAAGCTGTTGAGGGGAGAGCAGCGTCGAGGCTAATGTAGTTAGACGGCGGTCTTAGATCGAATTATTGAATCACGCTGCCTCGAAAACTCGCAAACTTCCTGCTAAGTCACGCCTCGTGTAAAAGCGGGTGAAGAAACCGCAGGCCTCGTTGCAGTACCCTGTCAGCTCGCATCAGACTCTGGTAAGTTTCACTAAGTACTGAGTCGTGCTTCATTTGGGAGTGCCCTTACAGCCGTGAAATTTTGATCCTGTTTGACGGAAGCTGCCTGTAATAATATCGTGTTCGAAGGTACGAAAGTTCTTCAAGGAAAAAAAAAAATCTGTCAGTGGCATACTGATACACGGAGCTTTCCCTGACGTTATTTAACTTACACGCTAGGATGTTGTGATATCGTAAATCACTCTTAGATCAACATTTTCAGTGCCCAATATGATAGCCTTCATTTGTAGATGCATTTCCGCAAAATAAGTATGCTTTACTTCTAAACGTGATTAAATTTATATTACTTAGAGTGAGGTAAACGAACTAATGTAAAAGACATTTAGAAGTGTGGCTAAGGCTCTTCTTTCTTTAAATTCTTGATAATTCTGTAAGATGAGAAAACAAGCATTGCAAACGAACTAATGAATATTTGTACATGGGTCAATCAAAGTTATTGTGTAGGTCATAAACGTGATGTGTTCCATCTGCACCAAATTCTCACTCTGATGTGTAAAATAAAACACATGTCTCAACATTTAATTCTTAAACTTGTAATAAGATGTTGTATCATGAATCTACATATATCTATAAATTCACTGGCAATATCACTGTTAATTATGGGGTTGAGTGTTAACATTAAAATTTGTGAAAATTGTTATAGTGAATTGTTAAAGTTTATTTCTTCAAGTGTTGTGTTACATTTTCTCTACCTGTTTTAGTACAGTTTATATTAAACTTAATTTTGTTCGTAGTAACAAGAAATAAACAGTTTTTTTTTTCGGTCTTTAATTTTTGCTAAACATGTTTCTACACTTCTCAAAATGGAGGTAAATTACGGAGTTACTAAAGAGTCCAACCGAAACATCGCAAAATTAACTTTTCTTAGACATAATCTACTCTAAATAAAATGTGTGATATGACACGGGGTTAAGGGCTTCGCCTTCCGCGCCTGCAGCCAAGGATTTTTAATGGGAAAGCCGTGTAAAAGCAATTTCTTCTCAAAGCATGAATTTTTAAGATAACTGTTTCAAACAAAACAATTTACATGCAACATTCTCATATCAACAAATATTGCCACGTTAAGAAATTTTGCAAATTTTTGGTTTGTTCATTATTTTTATAAAATGTAAATTTTAATGTTAAGTTTAGAAAAAAGAATATTTCAATATAAATTGAAAAGATTTCTTGAAGTGTCAGTATTCTTTAAGAAATGTCACGTAGAACAACTTTTGTTTGAAACGGTTATCTTTAAACACATCGCACATCGGCGAGAAAAGTGACACAAGTCAAAATATATAGTTTTTTTTTCAGGAGAAACATTTAAAAATTAGAAGATCGATAAAGTTAGTATGAAAACAATATATATTAAAATGTTGATATTAATACCCAATATAATTATTACATACTTTTAATTTTTCGTAATTCATAAGGGTTGGAAATTCAACACTATATTGATTTGTGACACTTTTCTTGCCTAAGGTTTTTTTTATGTCTTTTAAATGTAACACCGACAATACTGGTAATTATAAGGGTAAAAGATTAACCAACACCATAATACACTTAGGATATGTAAGTCAAGACAGATCCGTTTAATTGTTTTAATTACTACAAACATAATTAAAAATGCCCTCATAGTATCGTGGTAAGAGATTTTTCTTGAGAAGGTTTGTAAAATCTTTCTTCTTTCTATCACTGAGTGGCGTGCTCGCTGTGTATTCTGTATTTAATTCAGGTATCTCCACACTGAGCTTCCTTTTGTTAGTGGGTTTCAAGACATTTCTGCTGACTTCGAGTAGTGGGTCTCTCATCCGCGATAATTCCTTGAAAGTCATTGTCTGAGTATGAAGTTTCAACGAACACCGTCACATCTCGAAATGTGACTCTTTACTTGCAATTCTATCGCAAGAGTTCACTCGTTCAAGTCTAAAGTGCCACAGTTGCAGACTCGGCGTGGAGCAAACCTGCCGCGGATAAAAACGACACTTCTGCTCTCTAGAGGGAAAACGTTGAAACCGACCTGTGCCGTTCTTCCAGCTTCAGGTACATGCAGTCTGTGACTTTGTGCATACTTTAACTCACAAATGGGTTTTTTTTTTTTTAGTTGCGTCACTTTTCTCGCCGATGTGCGATTCATTGAGAAGGAATTTCTTTAGCATTGATTCCCCATGTAAACTCAGTGGTCTTTGGTGACCAGCGCCCTTAAGGGCCAAGGATAGACGTGGATGGTAGACTGGAAGTCTATAAGAAGATAAGGACGTGTGGGAAGGGCATAGGGCTTGCTCTGTCACCCTGGTGGGGAGACATTTACCCCCCAAATGCCGTTCTTAGACCACGCCGCTCTGGGAAGACCGTTGACTGACTGATGCCAGTACCTTTCACCTCTGTGTCCAACCCATAAACTAAAGATGAGTTTGACCACTTATTCGTCTTATGCGCATTGACCTACTCCAAAGGAACACAACTGACAAAGTGAAATGGTCAACAGTGATGAACGTGTTTATTTCTGTCGTTATTTTTTAATGACAAGCATTAGTATATCAATAGAATTCTTACATCCTATTTTCATTTAATCAAACCGCATTCCAAGTTGGTTAGAGGAAGCATATAAACATCTCAAAGTACTCGTTTATACTAAACAGTGTTCTAACCTCAAATCTAGCCCACGCCGTTTTTTGCTAGCCGTGTTGGCAGAAAAGCAGTTCAGTGTTGGGACACGGAGATGGGTTGTGCGCAGCCAGCGAGATCGGTCTACCTCGCCTTTAGTCTACGGTCCAACCAACACCGACTACACAGACAGAGAAGGCCCATGCGCAATCGAATTCCGAGCACATGACGTCGTGCACGGTAGGCCACCAGCCACCAGATGAGTACGTTGGACTGGCAGTTGCTGACAGTGGCCGTGTTCGTTTAGACGCGTTATTGTACTGTGATTATGATCGGTAATTTAAAACATGATTTAGTACAATACACTTTACAAGTAACATACTCTTTTTATATTCCAGAGGTTTCTAAGCGTGGTGATCCACACCGCAGGGGTAGTAACAAGAACGGCCAAAAAATTCGTTTTTTTAAGTTTCCTAACTCTTAAGTGCAGAAAAGAAAATGTTTTGGCTATACCACGGAAAAGTTTCCAGCCTAGCCAACAGTAATGAGTAAGTTTTTTTTAAATAAGAAAATAAATACTGCGGCCTACTGAATTCAACTCTTAAATTTAAAGTTGTACAGACGCACACGGAGAAAAATATTTTGTTGACTGAAACAAAGTTTGTTTGGCGCAACCAAATTAATTGTTTTTTATAGGAGTAATGAAATGTTATGATATTGGAACCAAACCATTTCGTTGTTTTTATTTGGTGTTTTTGATACTAAATATTTGTTTGTCTTTAAGTTCATTAAACAGTTTAGGTTAATATAAAATAAAAATTAAAACTAGACCGAGATTCGAAACTAAACCACTCGTACCTGAGCTCTACGTCTCAGCAACCTCAACTAAAGTGACTTCTGATATAGTCGGAATGTTTTAAATGAGACACATTGAAATATTGAACAACGTGCGCAAATAAATATTTCAAGTTTTACAGATTTACGTTTTACACAGTCGAATCGCATTATTATGACCACCTGCTAGTATCCAGAGAAACCGCCCTTCGCAGCACGGACAGCAGCTAGACGAGCTGGCAGTGAAGCAGTCAGGTGCTGATAGGTCTCCACGGGTATCTGGAGCCATGCTGTCTGCAGGGCGCCCCACAACTATTGAAGGGTGTGCGGCGGAGAAGACAGACGGCGAACACGACGATCGAGGTGGTCCCATGGATGTTCAATTGAATAGAGATCGGGGCTGTTTGGAGGCCAGGGGAAAACTTTTATGTGTTTATCGTGCTCTTACAGCCACTCGCGGACACTTCTAGCCATGTGGCAAGGTGCATTATCGTGCTGGAAGACCCATCCTCCCGAGGAAAGACGACTATCATGTACGGGTGGACGTGATCGTGGAGGATGGATTCATAACCAAATCGGTAAAGTGTTCCTTCCATACGGATGATGGGACCTAGAGAATACCACGAGAATATTCCCCAGACTATAACAATGTCTCCACCGCCTTGTGTTCGTCCAGCAATGGATACAGGTTCTGTCGGTTCCCCGACGTTTCTCGCCGGACACGCTGACGTCCGTCCTTTCTATGCAGCTGAAAACTTGACTAATTGGAGAAGGCTACCCGTCGCCAATCAGCAGCAGTTCAGTCGCCTCAGTGCCGAGCAAATTCCAGTCGTTTTCGTTGATGCACCTATGTTAGCATGGGTACATTCATCCTTTGTACACTCCAGAGCCCCGTTCGCAGAAGGGTTCACTGAACTTTTGCGGTTGACACGTGTCTGGATACCCCCTGGTTCATTTGGACGGTGAGCTGTTACACTGTAGCATGTCGGTTGGCCTTCACGCACCGTCGTAGTCGACGATAACCTCGGACATCAATGGCGCGTGGAGCTTTTCGCAGTTTCCACGATGGTTATTTCCAATGGTGCTATTCGTCTACTCACGATACACATTTACCATAGAGGTACGTGAACAGTTCTCAAACGTTGTTGTTTCCGAAATGCTGTCTCCCTTGGCTCGAAAGCCGATGATCATCCCTTTTTGCAACTCGGTTAAATCGCTTCCCCCACGACATCAGGAAGCGCTGTCGGTCGCATTGTACAGCCGCTTCACCAGCCCACTTCACGGGCCATACGTCATGGACTACGCGCTGCAGTTGACACTTCTAGCAGGTGGTCATAATAATGTGATTCGACTGTATAGTTTCCTGTTGAACTTGTTTTATTTGAGTGTTCACGCCGTTATTGAGCATCAGTAAATTAACTAACAAACACTGTTACTTTCCTAACGGTCAAAAAAATTCAAACAATCTCTCTAGCTGTAGTTTCAAACGAAGGCAATCAAATGAGTGGCCGAACAAACATGTGTAGTTGATTCAACTAAATATCTTGTTGAGAGTCTAATTTCTTTTTTCCCAACACAAGAGATTTTGTTTATTCAAGCATGTATTTTGATAGATGAACTAAATTAATTTTGTTGCTTTTTCAAGTTTTTTTACACAACAAAATATTTTGTTTGCCCAACAAATTTTTTTGTTTTATCGACTTAATATATTTTTGGCCCTATACAAACAAATATTTTGTTAGCTGTTTTCTCAGTGATGTGAATTATAACTTTCATGGGGCTAAGAAGAGATTGCTGTTGGTCCGGCACACTTCGAGTTCGTGCCCACGCCTCCTCCTATTTGCTCGCTTCCTCTTGGTTCTCCATTTTAGCCTTGGAAGTGTTTCTGATGTCATATGTTGAATTGCCGCAGCCCCACCGCGTCAGCCACGCAGTTATTCTGTGAGCTCTTGCATATTACTGAGATTGCGGCTGTTGCGTTATGTTACCAGTTGTTTATCAATTGCGTTTTAGTAACATCCGCCGGCCGCATTTTGGCCTCACACCGCGTTGGTCTTCAATTTTCAGTCGTAACATAATGTTGCAAAATATACATTTATCGTGAACTATGTTTTTTTACTAACGTCATCATTTGTCAGTTTTGCCACACTTAAGTTTAATAAATGAGCCAAGCAGTTACGTGCATCTACGCCGGTTGAGTGGTGAGCCAAGAAGATCACCCGGACGAGGTCCTGGATTCGATCCCAGGCGAGCCCGCAGTTGCTCGGGACGGGAATGTTTCTGTGACGTATGCGACAGGAACCTCCCTCCTCCAGGGTCATCGTTTCGTCGCTGCTGCATCTCCCAGTCTTCGCAGTCTTCACCGAGCAAGGGGACGAATTGATTAACTTTCAGACTCTCATTCGGAAGGGAATGGGTTCGAATCCCGGTCCGGCCATCCTGATTTAAACTTCCCAGGTGTCCTGAAAACATTCCAGGCGAATGTTGGGATGATTTCTTAACACAGGCTACGGCCGATTCGCTCCATGTTTATACTTCTCTGAGCAACTTGCTTCGTCTCTAATGACCTCGCTGTCGACGAAACGTAAAAACCTTACACACCTACCTGCATGCGTAGTCTGCATGACGTCTGTGTGTTCTCCAGGCCCGGCAGCAAGCTCAGCTTGGCTCCAGCAAAGAATCCGTAACAGAACAGAAGCAAGACGGCCGCTCATGCTGNCCGCTCATGCTGAGACCTCCAGCCTCGGAAGCCAGCCAAATGGTGACGCTGGCCAGAAACATGTCGGAACTCCGTTCGCCAATCAGCGTCTGGTCACTCACTTGCCAGCCTACAGCCAATCCAATGGGGAATTTTAAGAAACGTGATGTAGCCATTCAGGTGCAAAGCCCGTTCCAAAACCTCGTGCAGCCAATCAACAAATGGGCAAATTCTTATCAAAGGGCGAGTGAGTGCGTGAGAGAAGAGATTTGG
>NQII01009255.1:0-54816 GCA_002778355.1 Clitarchus hookeri | reverse complement strand
AGAACACTGCACCTGGCTGTCCCACTGGCAGAATTCATGAAAAAGTTGTACACACACTACAAAAATTATCGGAAAGCTACGATTTATGTTGCACAGGAAAGACAATGCATCCCTATATTCCCTAACACCGTTAAGAATTTTGATAAAATTTAGGTATTTACATTTTTTNCCGTTAAGAATTTTGATAAAATTTAGGTATTTACATTTTTAAAATTCTATTAATATAACTTTAATTTTAATCAAAATTTAAGCGCATGTCCATTTTAGATGCTTGAAAAGCACATTTTTAATTAAAACCTTCTACTAATATTATTAAAAATAATATTTATTATTTATATTATGTACGTTTATTATTGTTATGAAAATTATAAGTTTCGTGGCTGAAATGGGTATGCAAAAAATCTACTTATATATTATTGCATATAACGAGAGTAATTATTATGACAGTCTGTCTTGACGAAAGTTTTATTGTAATATGTGCTTTCTGATAAATCAAGAATGGAACTTCGCCTCAATTTTGTTCAAAAATTGACTCCTACTAACTTATATTAAAAAACATAGCTAAGTATACTGTTAGAAATATTTACACTTTAAAAAAAATGCATACTTCTTTTAAATGCAACATAAATTCTACTTTTCTCTTTTCTCCCAACTTTGGTTGTGTGTGTATGTGTGTACTAGTTTTTAACGAGTTTCGCATGTCGTACAGTTGTGTGCAGAGTTCCATTGGAAGTCACTCTATGTATGATCCATTCACGGTTACTCCGAACTTTTGTAAAATCGTGCTAAAGTTCTACTTCTAGAGTTTTCTCCGCCCCATGCAAAAAAAGCTTAAATAAATCTAGAAATTTTTTTTAAAGGGAAAACGGACCGCATTTGTGCGCTCTCAGTGTAATAAAATTTTGCATATGTACTATTTCTTACTAGGTATAACCAACAAACATATTTTCTCATTTATTTAATTCATATAAACTATACATTAAATAATATATTATATAAATAAAATTTAAAGAAAAAATATATAAGTTACTTTAATGTACACTGAAGAGCCAAAAAAACTGGTACACCTTCCTAATATCGTGTAGGCCTCCCACCACCCCCCGAGCCCGCAGAAGTGCCGCAAGACGACGTGGCATGGACTCTACTTATGTCTGAAGGTATGCAGGAGGCAATTCACACCATGAATCCTGCATGGCAGTCCACAAATCCCATCTCCACCAATTTGAGAAAGGATTGCAAGTCTGTCACGTTTAATGATTCTCGTCAGTCGTCGTTTTTCCCGTTCGTTCACGATCTTTTTCCGGCTGCAGCGATGTCGAAGATGTGATGTTTCATCGGATTCCCGATATTCACGGTACACTCGTGAAATGGTCGTACGCGAACATCCAAATGTTATCGCTACCTCGGAGATGCTATGCCCCATCTCTCGTGCGCCGACTATAACACCACGTTCAAACTCACTTAAATCTTGATAACCTGCCATTGTAGCAGCAGTAACCGATCTAGCTGCCGACCGCACCGCGTTACTCTGACTGGTTCCATACCTCTGTTATTTGCAAACGCACACCTATACAAGTTTTTTTTGGCTCTTCAGTGTAAATACAAGTATAAAACGCGTGTGATACATAGCATAATAATGAAATAACCAAACACGTCATATATGGTATGATTTTTCAAAGATTTTATTCAAAAAGTGTGAAGAAACCGTGAATAGACTATATTCTAGCTGAAAGTATATCGTACGTAGACAAATACATACCTGAACGCATTATAACTCGTTACAATGATACTTTCGAATCAGCAAATACCAGGCTCAAATATTGGGCAGCACTACATGTTTCTTGGTTTTTTACATAAAATTTTATATTACGTTACTTATCAGCGACCGCCGGTATGCTGAAATGTGAATCTGTTAAATTCAGACTTATGTATCAGGCTTGTTGGGTAATTCTTACCATTGTCATGCAAGCCGTAAATAAATTGGTTTTATTTTGGTTTCATACTTATATGTTAGTCTTCAGAAGGCATATGCTTTAATATTGGATAAAAGTTGTGTTCATATAAATAATTACATTTATTATAAGTTAAGTATTGTGGCGTTTTGCTAAATTATTGTTCAGCGAGTCATGGAGAGCCGTTAAATAATTTGTTGCTTACAGTAATAGTTGTCACTTAACGACAATTCTAGTTTATTTGTCACTTCTCTTACGTGCTTTTAGTTAGTATTTACACTCACACAAATGGTTGTTTTAAGTTACATAAAATAACGTTTTCCCTTCCAAGTTCCCCTGGCAATAAACGCACGTAATGAGTGAAATTGAGTTTTAAGTGCCGTTAGTGACACTTTATCTGTTATTTTAGGTATATTATGCACTTATTAAAGTAATTTAAGCAATCAATTTCCTAACCTATAGACTGTTACGAGTTGTGGTCAGGCCCTTAGCTGAGCGTCCTGCCTGATCACACCTTCACTTATTTATCCAGGACACGGGCCGTGATGGCTGACAACGCAGCCGATATAGGACAGTGTAGTCCGTGGGCGGTGTCGTTTGTCGTCGGGCCATTGGAACGAGAATGCCACTGAAGATGGGTGTGGGTGTGTCCGGCCGTCGACTTGCGGCATCTTAATCAGCCTCCGGAATCATGATTTGAATTATATTGTATTGTACATGGCTTACTAACGTCCCCGGGTGTTATGTTTGAAGGCTTATCAGGGAACGGCTTACAAACTAACTTATGACCGAGCTCAAGCTAACACCCTTGCATTACCTGGGATTCGAACCCAGAGCCTCCCGCACCCCAAACCGGCGGCGCACCGACCGACTGCGACACGGGAGGCCGGCTTCACACCTTCAAGTGTCGAAAACCAATTCTGTAAAAAGCAATGAAAAGGTTTCTTTCCAAGGGCCGTAGGGAGAATGAACTCTATCTCGCTAAGTGGCTGTGTCTGACGTCACGCGGCGCGAGGTGAAAGTGCACTCGAGTGCACGCCCACGATGCACCCAGGTGGGGTGAAAGCCGGCGGCGTATGCCTCGACGTCTACGAAGCTCTGTCATTTGCATGTAATAACCGCCGTCTCTGCACCCAGCCGGGCAGGGAGGGGCAGGCACGCGTTGCCGTAACTGTCTTCTCGCCGCGTTTCTCAAAATGGGACGAACCCTGGTTGACAACGCCTAGTCCATCCCCGGTTACTTCCAACATTTCTGAAGCCCTGCGAAAGCTCTTCTTTGAAGGTAGTCTTCCGTCTCATGCTTAACCAAGTCTAGGGAATTACACCAAATGGACAACGCACCGCATTCGTGCGCACTCAGTGTAATGATATTTTTTGCATAAAGGCTATTTCCTACTAGGCATTACCAACACACTTATTTTCTCACTGTTTCTAACCACATTAATTAGAAATAAAATATTGCAATTTATGTATAAAATATAAGTAATAATTTAAGTAAACAGAAAATAAGGTATTTGCGTTAAGTAAAATATAAAACGCGCGTGATACATGAAATATTAAGGAAATAGCCAAACACCTCATACATGGGGTGATTTTTCAAAGGTTCTATTCAAAATGTGTGGTTAAACCGCGAAGAGACTATACATAGAATATGGGCTGGGGTGCGCGAGTCAACTGCACCGTGATGAATTAATTATGCATAAAACTAACTTCGTTTTTTTCAATTATAGGGCATGTTTTGAAAATTCGAGACTACTATTTAAAAATTCTACGTGCCCACCTCCTTTTCCACCAAGGTATTGTTTGCATGTGGATGTGGTGGGAATTGGTTGAGAAGTTACCACGATACAGTATTATCTTCAAACACAGAGGACCAATGAGAGCGCGCGTCAATGAATCTGGTGCTGACAGATTCGTATGCTGCACATACGATTTTGGTCCAAATTGGTTTAATCGTTTCTAAAATTTGACACAGCACCCAACAAGTTTAAATTTCGCCATTTTCAGGATAGGCATTAAGCATGCTCTAAAAGTGTAAAAGTCGGACGCCCTTGTTAAGTACTCTAAGCGTAACGAGTTTGGTGAGAACCAATACTCGGATTCGAATGTTTTCAGTTAATCACATAAAGACTACACATAAATACGCGGACACACGAATAAGAAGTTTAGCTAACAAGCATAGCTTTAATTGAGAAAGTAGGGTAAAAACGACATAAGAAATCAAGTGATCACTGTTTATTAGGTGAAAACCGCATTTCAGTGAATAATGACAAATTTTAAAAGTGATCATGGCACCATTGGTTTACGGCGAATGGTTATGCACAGAAAGGTTAAAGACAATGGCACCTTCTGATTGTAGTGGCCTACAAACCACTTGGCTTGTTATTCTCCAACTGAGTAAAGCCAGGGGCTGTAACGATCTAAGCGTGATCATGGTTATCACGTATGATCTTCTCTGGACGATGAGCTAAGCTGGAGGTGTGTAATAAGTTTTGCTGGTCAGGAAATCTGTCTACGATCCGATAGCTGTGTTGTGGGGTTATCAAATTCGTGCTGGATATATTGACATTCATGATTGCTTCAAAAAGTAGGGGGGAAAGGGCGTAGGAAATCAAATGATTGCTTTTGATCAGGTGAAGATAGTATTGTACGTATTGGTAACGAATCTTGAGCGTGGCAAGTGTTCAGGAAAATAAACTTTTCAGAGAGAAAACTAAGTTGAATCACAGATTCGATCACGTTTGTGTCCTTATATTTATTACAATTAAATGCATCTTAACAGAAGTTAACCAGATGTGAAAACACTACCAGCCCTTCTCGCAGAAATACGCTTGTCTATAGTTTAAAAATGTATTCGAATATAATAAAAATATAATAGAATACAAAATAATGTTTGTAATTAGCGAAGTTAATTCAAAGACGCGATGTGGGGGTTTCTCTAACTAAAACTAGGTAACATAATACCATAAGGTATTTAATAATTTGGCAATAATTAGAGCAAATAAAAGTTAAATGAGAGCAAAAAGTAAAAAGGAAACAAACAAGGACTAAATGGACAACTATTTGGCTCTGTGGTAAGGAGGTACAATTTCTTTGCTCAAAATACTAAAAGCTCACTGTGAGAGGGATAGTGGTAAATAAATCTTCAGAATATGAACTTACATTATTTAAAATGCCGTTTTTCATCTGCTGGACTACCGTTGCAGTTCCTTAGAATTACCGCGTCATAAAAAAAAAAACATTTTCTATTTGCAAACTGTTTCACGAATACTGCAATATTTTCTACACAAATAAAATCAATGAAATAATAAAATAATGTAAAAATTGTGGGAGAATATAATTTTATCAGCTTTATAGAGATCGAAGCATCGTTTTATTTTCATATTAGCAGTTAATTTACACATGCTTCATACACTCCGAATAGTTAATACAAAGCAACTAAGATTACCACATCTTCTAGAGTTGAACATCATTAGGTATCTAGGGCTTAACGTCTCATTGACAACGAGGTCATTATATACAGA
The DNA here is from genome assembly GCA_002778355.1 of Clitarchus hookeri. NCBI lineage: Eukaryota > Metazoa > Arthropoda > Insecta > Phasmatodea > Phasmatidae > Clitarchus > Clitarchus hookeri. The sequence continues at coordinate 49,340 of NQII01009255.1, read as the reverse complement.
GCAAGTTGCTCAGTGAAGCAGGAGCAGGGAAGTGATCAGCCGTGGCCTACAGTAAGGAACCCTCACAGCGTTCGCATGGACTGGCTTATGGAAATCATGGAAAACCAAAATCAGGTGCAAGTTTGTAGACTCGGGTAAGCTTTGTTTGCATCAGGTGGAGGAATCTCCTGAAAGTAGAACTTCAGCAGGGCTTGAAAAAAGTTGGAAGTAACCGTGAATGGACTACGGTTGGCTGTTAGGTGGTCGGGGCGTTGCTCCGGGTCGGTGGGTACTGTAGTACTTCGCGCATATTTTCTGTAGATTCGTTGTTTGCTTGTTTAAGTCTATCTCAGCAAATACTCTGAGTATACGACATTTTGCCATAAAAGAAAAAAAAACATTTTCTAATCCTGCACATTTTCGTTTTTATCATATTAAGTGTATTCTAAAAAAAGAAATCGTTGAAATGGTAAAAAATATTGCATTTTTAGAGCTTGCCTCTGCAGTTTAATTACGAGTTAGGAGAAAAGTAAAACCGCACAGTCATAGTTTAATCTGTGGGCTTTCATTGAGTGCAATACAATGCCACTGTTACACATCTGATTCGCACAGGAAAGAGTAACGACGGTAGCAGTGCACGCGGGTTCGGCGCCTTGCACGTACGAGCGACGGGGTGCTGAGCGCGCGTGCTATTGTCGCCCTTATCGCTGTGCTTACAACGCGAAAAAATAACATCTCGGGCCCGTCTACTCTTAATTGGCGGCTGTGGCTGTGACCGCAGTCTCAGGATGCAGATGGGCGACGAAGGCGCGGCTCGCCGGCGGCGACCTCGCTCGGGCGTCGAGGCAAATGTCGTTATTTTCACACGGACCGCGCACTCGCGTGTGCAGGTGCCGGGACGGGTCCTTGGCGCCGTCCGCAGGGCCGGCTGTGCTCCTCGCACACCCTCCCCCCTCCACAATCGTCCTCATTGTCTGCACGCCCCCCAGCTGGTAACCGTGGCCTCTTCGCCGTACATTCACGTTCATTTTAAAAAGCAAAACATCTGAAATATCACCACCCCGTGCGTGACACGTTTTATTGTTCCCTTAATAAATCCTACATCTCAATGGTTAACGGGACCGCGGTCGTGGAGCGGTCAGACTGATCGCCTCCCACCTAGGCGAACCCGGTTCGAATCCTGGTGAGGTCGCTTGGACGATGATGCTGGTCGACCGGTTTTCTCGCGGAGCTCCCTTTCGCCCCGCCATTGCATTCCGACGCTGCTCCATGCTCACCTCACTTCACCCTCATCAACTCTCAAGATCGCGATGTTAAGAGCCACCCAAAATCCCTCCCCTCCCCCCCACCAATGGTTAACATTAGAGTCCATCCAAACGCTTCAGGGGCACTGTGCAACCAGCAATAAACCCTTTTAAATCAAGGGTAATTTTAGTTTAGTTTAAGAAACAAACAAATGAAGCACATAATTAGTAATGATCTTTTGTTTTGTTGGGGGTGTAGTCACGTCAGTTCGAAATGCGTTTTTCGAAATCAGCCAAAAGTGAATACATAGAAAACCATTTATTTGAGGCGGTTTTGTTCACAGCAACGCAATGTAGATTTAATTCAAAGAGAAGGTTACATAAACATAGGTTAACTGCTAATAAGTGCTTTCTTTATACGATTTTGTTTTGTAGCAATATTACATTTCTTTATAGCAAATAAATAAACATTATTTGAGCTGCTTTTGTTTACAGTAAAGAAATATTACTTTGTACCAATGGTAACTGTTAGAGATTTTCTGCCGTACATTGCAGTTTTCAGTTCTTAACTGTTGTCCCAACTCAAACGTCAGTAAACCTACACGTATATTATGCAGTTTCAAAACTGCAGCTGAGCAAATTTATAGTCCTCCTGCAGACCTTTAATGTCATTCTGAAGTTCGGTGATTCTCCACACCACTAATCTCAATTCTTCCCAAGAGGTGGCATTGTATTCTGGCCCATATTACTAGCCAAGAACATGCATATCTAAAGTAAAACGAGTGCACAAAGACAAAATTGTCGTGTGATGCAGGGCGTTAGGTTAACAACACAAGGTGTATAGATTCGAACATGGATCCGCCCTAATTGTTGTTTTTTTTATATATTTTTTTTAGTATTATTTTGAAATATTTGTTACTTCTCTCTTATTTCCAAATTACCTTTGTTTGTCATATCACAAATTCCCTTTACAGTGTAACTGACATTACCACAAAAGCGTCTGCTGAACGACTGTAACGACAATGCAAGGTTATCATACTCATTTCTATATAGATCAAACAAAAAATATGTTTGTGGCAAGGCTACTTTGCAGTGGTTCATGTTTAAACACATTTTTATTTGTGGCAATAAATGATTTTGTTGCAGCAAATAAAGCGTTTTTACAGTGTGCCAACTTGAGGAATAGGGGCAATTTGTAAATATTTAAATGAAATAATTTATTGTGCCCAATTTATATGAACGCATTTGAAACCAGAGCGATTGAATCTTTAATATAATGGAAAAATAATTCCAGACTACTTACATCTTCTATTGCTACAGCCGTAACGTAATTATGTTTGCAGTAAACGAGGTTATTGTGGGTTGCGTTGTGCGCCTGAAACGCTATAATGGCCTTTAAAATCTAAGATATAAAGTCCCTTTCTAAATAAATGAAGCGTTCTTTTGCAATTTGTCTATAAAACATGTTATTAAGCATTAAATACAGAGAGTATGGAGGTAAGTTGGTAAAATATAGTGAGAAATAGTTATCGTGCAAATGCTATAAAAAAAACTTGCCCTTGGTAGATCGCCGTTTGTGGCACCCACCGAACATGGATTACATGTCTGTCTTGTTAGGGTATTGGACAATGAATGAAACACATAGTTAGATATATCCTTGTGCCAGAGGCGATCGCACACACCGCACACATGCCCGAAGGAATTGTTTAGAAATAGCTTGGCGAACTGTTTGTCTGCGCCAGAGTAGCGCGACGACGCTGCTGGTTGCTTTAGTAACAGCATTGAAGAGCCTGTGTTGGGGTCCATTGTGATCAAGGGAGGGGTGGTCATGAGTGGTCTCGTCATCTGCGTCTCGATTTCGCAAATACATATCTGACATCCTTGGTCGTTTTGGTGGCACTCCCGAGGGACCCGGCTACGGAGAAGCGGCGCGGTCGCCGTTTTCGTTCTGCACACTAGTATTTGGAGCCCCATAACTTCTTTCTTAGTGAACAGATTCTCTTAATTTTTTCCTCTATACCTGCGGCATTGTTCTGCCGAAGTTAATGGTGGTTGTCGGTTTTGTGGCGGATTTCGACTGGGATCCCTGCCCTCTTTCGGGGCATGACGCTGTTTCACAAGTTCAAAGCGCAGCTGCTTCGAAATATTTTAGAGTAGATCAGTGGTTGTTACGTTTAAAAACAAGGACTTTTCAAGCCCTTTCAAATGAGCTACAGCTAGAGTCCGTGGCACTTGTAGTTTCTGAGCAATGGTGCGCGAAATAATAAAAGTGCTGCAAATTGCGCCGAAATTGGTCTAAAACTCGATGACGCACCACCGGTAGCGATAAGGCGAACGTTATAAAACAATGTATTTATAATGTGCGGGCAACTTTGCTCCGTCGATCGGTACATGTGCACGGTCCAGCGTGCGTACGGTGACTGAGTGGCGGGGCGAGGCGCGGTACATGTTTTCGTGACGGCGAGTGCGGCGCGCCTTACCCCCCGAGCGTGCGAGAAATACATGTAATCCATGTCAACAAGTTTTAATACTTACCAAAATATTTACGTTTTCAGGTTAAAATGGCGGTAAAAGTGTTATATTTTACTGTTAGTATTATTTCTAGACATTTGCACTTTATGTTTTCGTGTGGTGAAAGTAGAACAGCAGCGCTCCAGAGACGTTTGGAAGTAACTACGGACAGCCTTTAGAGAGATTATATAGTACAAAACGATAACGGGAAACTATAGAACATGTGAGACACGGCAACATCACGCGGCTATGCCGGAAGGCTGAAGACAACGGAATGTGTCGGGACTCTCGCCGTACGAGTACGTCTTATCGACTACGGCCACCGACGACTTGCCACGTGAAACTCAATATGCGCACGTGGATTCCCACCTTATAGGCAGGGTCAGCATGTAAAATTTTCTTCTTCTACTCATCTTAACATAACTTTTTCCATACATGGTAACTAACAAGGGTAAGGGAAGGGAGGGGGATGATCTAGCGCCTCTACCTTCTGTTGAGTTTATTATAAAAATGTAAATGTGGAAACGACATTTTACACACAGGACATTGAACAGATAACCTGACCTGTTGCTAGAGTTTACAAAATATTATTAATATTGTTAACAGGTAAGATGGCAACTATAATACCCTGAAGGGACGAAAAGGTGGGAAATATAGATACTAGTAATAATTCCACAGTTTCCCAAAAACCATTTTTGACGTAACGTAAATGAACAACACTTGCGAAAACAAGAAAATATGTATAAAATTACACACATTATAATTTCGAGCAAAATATTGAAACGTGGTCATATAACACGAAGTTGTGAACTGTGATATTTCATATTTGTCTTCTTCTCGTACGTGCGTTTACTTGTGTGCCTACGGATAAACATAGCATATAAACGCTAACATTCCTAAACTATTCATAGAATCTTACGTAAAAAATAGGAGTTTACTGAATAGATGTGGTGTTTTGAGACGATAAAATTTTTGGAAACGCGAATTTCACTCAAATAATGCAACCTAGCAAACAGAATATTCTCTATTCAGAGTGTTAAATGATAATAAATACTCCATACCATAAACTATATTTAATTTAGTTCATTGTAATTAGTAACACGTAATTCATAATAAAAAACTTTAATTACATTCATTGTACTCGTGCGTAGTACATAATAAAAAAGGCGTAGGCTTACGTGGATATAAATTTCAGATGTAAAAAAATGTTTATAATTTGTGTGCATGGCGAGAAAAAATTCTTAAAGGACTAGTTTGTCAAAACGCTGAAAAACGACAATTAGTTAAAAAAAATAAGACCACACCAGATTAGAAACCATGACCTTCCTGCCACTAGCGCATAAGCAGCAAGCCTATACACAACATGGTACTTGAAAATTACACGGCTCACAAGAGATTAAGTGCTTCCACTAAGCTATACGACACGGCTGCTTGAAAAAAAATATGTACTCATTTCGAAAACAAATATCACTTTCTTCTGTAACCTTAAATTACTTTGGAAATGAAAATGGATAACTTCAACACACGGAAGAAGATAATATTTCTAAGCTCCATTATTTAATTACATTAGTTTTTGTTCACGAGGTTACGGCCACTCATGAAAAATGTACGCCATATTGTCTTGCTGCGTGAGACGCGAAGTGGTTTGTGCGGTGTATGTGTCCCGCGTTGCGTTATCGTCGAAGCAAACTGAGCGGTCGTCATCAGAGCTAATGCTTAGAATGTCGTGTTCGAACGCAAAACTGCCTTGCGTTTCCTAGAGTCGCTGTCGTAATAGACCCGCTCGACTTGCGAATCATTAGTTATATTTAATTACTGTTTGTGTAATCCTTTTGAAAAACTCGCGAAATAGTATAAAAGGGGACACCGATGGCAAGATTGGGCCGTTATGTCAATAAATATGAAAAAAGGTTAAATTAAAGCGATTTTAATAACCTCTTCGTGAACTGAAACATGTGAAACAATTTTGTAAACACACGAAAATACTGCAACCGATTTAATAGCTCGCTTAATGAATACTATTTCACGACACGACATAACTTAAATCGAAGATGTCAATACAATTTCCTACCAACAACAACTGCTGCTGTGCTCTGGTTGACTACTTCGTCTTTACATGTACTTAGGATATAAAATGTAGCGATATCTTGAGTCAGGCCAAGAACGCACACGACCCGTACTCGATCCGCAAACTGCAACCATAAACCCATAAACCAATAATACCCTTGAACATATCGAATCACATTTTAAGCACACGGCTTAAGGTTTCTGTTAAGTCAATCGCAAAACCCACCTTAAAGCCCGCGTGCTGATTGCACGTCCATCGAAGTACAAGAGATTGCACGAGGTCACAGAAAAGCTGCTCAGTACTCTACCAACCCGCAACATTTGCGCATACTTCGTTAGTACGATTATCTAAAACATCTGCTGTGGAAAATAAGGCAAGCAATCTACTTTTATGCTTCCAGACTCTGGCAACTGATACAACTTGTCATGTTCTTGGCTTCTCAGCATGTAGACAACGGCCGAGAAATCCGACGGATTTATGATTTCGGATTGTTTTACCCGTCTGCCCAGTTTAAATAACTTCCTTTTGGTAATCTAATCTGAAAACGGTAAAACGTACCAACCACAATATTTCTTACCTGTAATGTGCTCTTAGAATAACAATGGTGACAATAATAATTTAAGCACGTATTTCAAATACTTTAAATGCTATCCAATCAGAGCTGAGACAAAATGTTCCTATATATACGCACATATACACTCATATGCACATATGTACGTATAAAAACACTTATAAATATAAGTTAAGAGTTGTTAAAGAGGCAAGTTCGGGCAAAGTGGCCAACAGCTGTTACTCCACTGGAGAATGCTGCAGTCTGGCGAGGATTTGAAACAGTTAAGGGGGAAACCATTGTAATTCTGAGAGCATCTGAGCTGGTTGTACAAGTTATTTGTTTTATTAGAGTTTATGCTATTTTGTTCATGTCAGATATAATAAATACAAGTGATGAATACTGTTCATTTTATATTAATACGTAGTAACTTCATAGCTATTTGTTGTTATCTTGTTAAAATATAATGATTTGGACTTTAAAACCACGTGAAATAAAATATAGTAGATTACAGAGTTTTTACTTTAGATACGTACGATTTTGTGTAGTGGCGTCCAGGAGGGCAAAGTGGCCAGTCACCTGGTAACTTTTCCGCAACCGCATGGCTACGTTTAACAAACGATTTAATTAAAATTATTTGCATAAAACTAAATATTATTAAAGTACAAGTTATTTATCTTTATAACTTTAGGCCAACAATGCCGTAAACATGAGTGAGATTGTATAATGTTACGATCTTCAGGTAAAGTGAATATTATTTATTTCACACCTTAAATCCTAAACAGTTTGCCTGTTTGTTGTCAAAGTGAACATTCACGTTTTGATTTTGAAGTTACTGTTTGCTATATTAGATTAAATAATTTACATAAGTTGGGTAAAGTGGCAAACCAATCGCCACTTTATCCGAATTGCAGGGCAAAGTTGCCATGTGGCAAATTTTTTTTCAAAATTTAATAAAATTCATATTAAGCAATACTTTCAATATTATAAGCTTTATTGTTTGTACAATAACGGTATTTTATGGAGGGTGATTTAATACTTTATTTATTATAGTGGATCATTTACATAGCATTTTACCTTAGAGTAGCAACGGTACCCTGCTCTCCCCTACACATACTGGCTACTTGAGAAGGTTAAATTTAAGGAAATGCCCCGGCATTTCTCAAGATAAGGGAATTAAACACTTGCGGCGGAAAAAAAATCACCTCATGCAGTCGATCAGAATCGAGCACACGACCTCTCGAAAACCAATCGAGTACACTATCTCCCGGTTCAAATAATAAACTGAATACTTCTTATATGCCGTCTGCTAAGCTGGACGGCGAACCTCAACACGGTTTGGTAACGGTAGGGTGTACTGCGAGTAACTCTGCAAGCATTCCTGCGGAGCGGGTAGGGAAGCCAACTGGGACATTCCAGCGAACCCCAGTCTCCCACCATTCCTTACCTACACCTATAAATATTACGCAATCTACTGCAGCCTGTAGCGATGGGACGGAACCCACAATCTCACGGACGAGGGCGAGGCACACCAGTCTGTTGACAAAACACGCCTGGGCCGCTGTTATCGACCTGTTACAATGTAGCACAGCTGACGAACAAACAGCACGTGTGCTACTTGTTGAAGTTATGCGATTTAAAAATACGCATTACGTAAAATACTTGACAGAAATTTTTATACGTGAACAGATATTTACATCTACGTCTATGCAAATACATATAAATAAATGTCAACGTTTGCATATATGTATGTACGCGCGCATGCAGGGTTGTTCCTCATACAATTTTCACCATTCGGTNCTATTGGCTCCAAAATCACTAAAACTGTGTCGCGTATCTCTTATTGCCCAGCTATATCTGCGCAACGCAGGTAGTTTGCTTAAGGTGGCCGCCTGGTTGAATGAATTTTGCTCGTATGTGGACAAAAGCATTGGAGCGCTAAGGGCGGCAGAGACATGCGCATCAACTCTCTCATCGCCTCTACACGCAAAGCACTGATCTGGCATGTAATCTTGCCGTAGTTAACGCACCTCTTTGAGGCTTTCAGCGGAAACCCTACCATTTTATGACGTAATAATAAAAATAAAGGTTTGATGCACGTCCCTACTATTTTTTAATGTTTTGTACCGGGATGTTTATACCTAAAAATGGCAGCGAAAACACCCGTTTGAGCAATTTTCAATATCACAAAAACATGCTTTACAGATAAATGGATGATTTGAAAAACGTATACAAACGCGTAAAGTTTCTTAAATGTTATTCGTAAGCAGACTTCACTCAGACATGTTGGGCGGTTTTTTAATAAAACGTTTTCCGCTGGATCTCTGGACACCGTTCGGCGGCAAACCCAGGCGGCCACCTTAAGTAAAACTTTTTCTAAACTGGGCAAAACATATAGGTTTTTCCCTTCGAAATGCATGTTTTCACTGTAAACAATTTAATTGCATATTTACAAACTTTTCTTTAGAAACTATTCTACAAGATTATTTCTGTAACACTACAAGAAAATTATAGCAGATTTACGACACGTTACTGTGCCAAGAGTAAAACTTTGGTTGAATTTTTTCGAGCAAGTACTGTAGACGTAAATTGTATTATGAATATTGAAATTAGTAAAGATTATACATGTTTCATAAAAGAGTGCGTTGCAAAGATGCGATATTTGACTTGTAGAAACACAAGAAAATATTTGGCAACTAATTTGTAAATAATGTTTTTGGTAAAACGTGAAAAATTTTTATTTACTGTGTTTTTGTACTGTTATTAAAAACTTCGCAGCACATGTAGTGTTATTGTTTTTCAGGTTTTCTAACACAAGTGTTTTCTAACACAAGTGTTTTCTAACACGATTTTTTAAAACTCTGACGACCATGGCCTTAACCACTAGGATTCCAAAATTAGTATAAAGTTTTATCTATGCTCTAAATTGGTTACACAGTTTTTATCTGGGTATGCTGCAAGTCACACAAACGATAAAATCAACAGCTGCACTACTTTTTACATCCTGCTACATCATATTCGTTCGCCTTTAAAAGAATGTGTAAGAAATAAAATTATGTATTGAAACTAAACTTTTAACTGCTAAGATATTTATTATCGATTAGAAAATAAAATGAATGCATGGAAACGTCACAGAATTTTGAGATAGCCTTACATGCAGAACCTGGAGTGTAAAATATTATTTCATGAAACTTAACTCATTGTTTTCGTATCTCCATGTTTATAATAAAATTGAGTCTGTCATACATGTTTGCTAAAATTCAACGTTATTTTACAAGTGCCACAGTTACGTGTCTTAAAATTTGCTCTGATTTAATTGTAGTGTTACAGAAATCTTTTTAGTAAATAATTTCCAAAAAATTGTTGGTAAAAAGTTCTTTGCAGCGTAGGCCTATATATTATGTTTGCACAATATGGATACAATTTTTTAAAACACTTACTTGAGTATCTAAAACAAGGAAGATGTTGTAGTTGTCCAGATGACCCCTGTTCGATTCCCGAAATCACTCAAGGTGAATCTCGCGACGGTTTCATGATAACGATCAGGACCTGTTTCTTTCCAGCACACAACTGTCCGAACAAAAGCACCCANAACCCGTCTCATACGGCCTTGCTTTCAAAGACACGTTAAGCCGCACATGCCAAATTGAATATCCAAGGTATTTATTTTCTCTTGCTTTTTTTTAAATTTTGCTAACTCTCCACCTTACTAAACGTTTTGGACACACCTAGCTCTCACAACATGACGCGCTCTTAACGGCCGAGCTGAATGGACACAAGTGATGAGTGATGTAAGTTGTTGTTTGTTGACGTGTTTGCTTTGACAGGACAAGCGTTCGACGCTCTTTGAAGGCGACTTGTCTTGTCTGGCCGACTCTTCTCAGCATCAACAGGTGGTCACTGAAGATAAANTTTAAATTTTGCTAACTCCCCACCTTACTAAACGTTTTGGACACACCTAGCTCTCACAACATGACGCGCTCTTAACGACCGAGCTGAATGGACACAAGTGATGAGTGATGTAAGTTGTTGTTTGTTGACGTGTTTGCTTTGACAGGACAAGCGTTCGACGCTCTTTGAAGGCGACTTGCCTTGTCTGGCCGACTCTTCTCAGCATCAACAGGTGGTCACTGAAGATAAAGATATATATATATATATATATAGAGAGAGAGAGAGAGAGAGAGAGAGGAGCTATAACTCCGCAATAAATATACACGTTTGGTTCCAGGCTGTTGAATCACACCTTTGAAAAATCAATCTGTGTATGACTTGGTTCGTTGTTTCCAAAATATTCATGTATCAACAGCGTTTTATACTTGCGTTTACGTAAAAAAAAAAAAACCTTATTTTCAGTAGGTCAAAATTTTGCTTACATTTTATTTTTAAATTATAACATTTTATTTTTGCTTAATATGAGTAAAAACAATGATAAAACATGTGTGTTTGTATGGCTAGTAAGAAATAGTTCTCATGCAGAACGTTGTTACAATGAGTGCGTGCGAATGCTGTGCGCTGTCCCTTTGGTGTAATTTTCTATACTAGGTTAAGCATTGCTTGCGTGAGACGGAGGGCTATTCAGGAAGTAGAACTTTAGCAGGGCTTCAGAAAAGTTGGACGTAACCGAGAATGTAACTATACTTCTGATAAGTAAACGAGACAAATAAAGGTGGTTTAGTGCTGCGTAGTAACAGTTTGTTCTGTTCTGTACATACGCAGGAATTGAGACTGGCATAGCGGTTTCTGCGCTCGCCTCCCACCAAGGTAAACCGTGCTGTATTCCCGGCGGCGTCGGGTCGTTCTCGGATTTTCGCACGTGGGAATCGTACCGGACGATGCCGCTGGTCGACGGTTTTCTCGAGAGTCTCCCGTTTCCCCAACCCTTGCATTCCGGCGCTTCTCCATACTCACCTCGATTCACCCTAATCAACTTTCAAGGCGTCATTGTTAAGATCCGCCCAAACATCTCCACTCCACTTAACGTAAACGATAAACTGTTTACCAGTAGTGGCTGCATAAAATCCAAAGTGCGAAGTACGTGGGAATAACAATTTAGAAGTACCATTCAGTCTGTTAGGGGCTTAATCTGAGCAGACTTAGGTCACTGTCTTGTCCTACACTTCAGAGACACTTTAACATATACTGTCATACAACGAAAAAAATAAAGGGCTGTTTTGGCAACCAAAAAATATTTTGTTTGTATTCACCTTGGCAAATAATTTTTGTGGTGAACACTAAATTATTTACTTGTCGCCACTAAACTTTTGTAACCAGTACAAAATTAATTTGTAGTAACTACCAAATAATTTGGCAGGGTGACCTCTCTACAAAATATTTATTCCGTGTACTTCCACGTACTAGAAACTTACATGGATACATGAAAATTGTCATGGCAGCTACATGTAGTGCAACATAAATAGATACGTTCTTTAAAAGTATTGCAAGGCTAATTTATTGAATTAACCTTTTTGCAGTGCTTTGATATTTAGGAAGCAGCAGAGGATTTGAACTCACCTATTTTCTATTTGTTTTATTCTCTTCTGAAAGCTGGTTATAAGAACAAACTTTTATTCGTTCCTTCCAGACTGTATCAGTGCGTTTCACAGGGGTAATTCCAAGGTTCTCGGATTAAATTTATTGGTGTATATTACGCTTACATTCGCTTACGTTCACAATGTTGCGTGTCTCATCGGTTTTGCACTTAGACTATCGGCATGCCCATATTTAACATAGTTAAAACACATGTACAAATCCCTAAGCGTGAACCAATGCGATTCACTAAATACTTACTACAGCACTGAAATAAGGTTTCGGTGTACTTTTAGTTTAACGAATTATTGTCGGTTCTCTGTTCTATATTTTTGCCANATCGTACCGGACGATGCCGCTGGTCGACGGTTTTCTCGAGAGTCTCCCGTTTCCCCAACCCTTGCATTCCGGCGCTGCTCCATACTCACCTCGGTTCACCCTAATCGACTCTCGAGGCGTCATTGCTAAGATCCGCCCAAACAGCTCCACTCCACTTAACGTAAACGATAAACTGTTTACCAGTAGTGGCTGCATAAAATCCAAAGTGCGAAGTACGTAGGAATAACAATTTAGAAGCACCATTCAGTATGTTAGGGGCTTAATCTCAGCAGACTTAGGTCACTGTATTGTCCTACACTTCAGAGACATTTTAACATATACTGTCATACAACGAAAAAAATAAAGGGCTGTTTTGGCAACCAAAAAATATTTTGTTTGTATTCACCTTGGCAAATAATTTTTGTGGTGAACACTAAATTATTTACTTGTCGCCACTAAACTTTTGTAACCAGTACAGAATTAATTTGTAGTAACTACCAAATAATTTGGCATGGTGACCTCTCTACAAAATATTTATTCCGTGTACTTCCAAGTACTAGAAACTTACACGGATACATTAAAATTGTCATGGCAGCTACATGTAGTGCAACATAAATAGATACGTTCTTTAAAAGTATTGCAAGGCTAATTTATNTAAAATTGTCATGGCAGCTACATGTAGTGCAACATAAATAGATACGTTCTTTAAAAGTATTGCAAGGCTAATTTATTGAATTAACCTTTTTGCAGTGCTTTGATATTTAGGAAGCAGCAGAGGATTTGAACTCACCTATTTTCTATTTGTTTTATTCTCTTCTGAAAGCTGGTTATAAGAACAAACTTTTATTCGTTCCTTCCAGACTGTATCAGTGCGTTTCACAGGGGTAATTCCAAGGTTCNGTTCCTTCCAGACTGTATCAGTGCGTTTCACAGGGGTAATTCCAAGGTTCTCGGATTAAATTTATTGGTGTATATTACGCTTACATTCGCTTACGTTCACAATGTTGCGTGTCTCATCGGTTTTGGACTTTGACTATCGGCATGCCCATATTTAACATAGTTAAAAACACATGTACAAATCGCTTAGCGTGAACCAATGTGATTCACTAAAGACTTACTACCAGCACTGAAATAAGGTTTCGGTGTACTTTTAGTTTAACGAATTATTGTCGGTTCTCTGTTCTATATTTTTGCCATGCCGGATTTCTAATATATTTTAAATTCTTAGTGACTTGTAAAACGTTTCAATAAAAGACGCATTATTCATGCATTGGTTACCGCAGATAAAAATTTTGGTTGCTTCAGTAACAGTGAATGAAAATAATTTTATTGTGATTATGGTGAGGATCTCAAATACTTTACAGTTTTTATTTTAAGTTATTATGGATTTGTAAAAAACAAGAGAGATTTCAGAGGTTTTGCGTACCGGCAGAGTGTCAGATTAAGGCGAGGAATAGGAGATGATGGAGAGGCAGTTTGGAGGTCAGAACTTTACCTATACTGTCATAGTACAAGAAGTAAGTTTGTAATTGAGAGTGAATTGCAGGATATAAGAGTGCCAACCCTCAGAAAAATTGCCTAATCACTGCTCAAAATAGGAAACGTGATGTGCATTGCCGTTAGCCGTTCGGCTTTCTCGGGGTACTCCCGTTTACTCCACCATTTCAATCCTCCAGTGCTGCATTTTATCCTCGCTACACCCCAACTGTCGTTAAAAACCTCAGCTGTCGAGGTAACCACCATCTTGGATTTGCAGAATTTTACCGGCGTAACAGATTTTGTATTAAGTTTTAAGGAACAGTGTGTCACAGGATATTGCTTCGTACATTTTATGAAGTTGGCATTACTTGACTACTGTGGCTAGTTTCCCTACTTTCCGAAATAAAAACAGGCTTCCGAGTTTAATTTTTCTGTCTGAGCGTGTGTATGTGTCCCTAAAATCTCTTAAACCCGAGAACTGAATTTCACCAAACTCCTTACACATACGGTATATTACTTCGTAAGGACACCCGACTTTATAGTTTTGACACTGCTAGGGGCTTATTTTCAAAATGGCGGCAGTAAGAAATTTAGGGCGATATGTCAGATCTCAGCAACCATCCGTCTGATTTACAAAAAAATAATATGTAAACATGGAATCATATAAGCAGTATAGTGATATTGTTATTGGTCCACCGTTTTGAAAGATTGCATTACATGAAAAAAAAAAAAAAAGCTTTTAACTTACATTAAGGAAACTACTCAACTGATTCGCACCAAATTTGGCATTTAAATAACACTGTGTCAGGCCATGTAGACGTATTCTATTTAAATGGAATATACCTTTATTTTAAAAATGGCGGTTATATTAATATTTGAGGTTTATTTACTTTAACTACCATATTGTTTAACCAATTTCGACCAAACTTTGTATGCTAGAAATATAAATTACAAGGTTAAAATTTTCCAATACATAGTATCTTTTTTCCGCCATTTTGAGAAACCGCGCCACATTAAATTATAAAGATTTTGTCATATCTCGGAAAACAATCAGCCAATTTATTCCAAATTTGGCAAAGAAGCAGTACTGCGGCAAACCATATAAACTGAAATTTTTCAAGTAAGTAATGCTCTTATTTTAAAAATGGCGGCTAAATAAACATTTTAGCTTAGCATGCTATATTTCCGAAACTATGCAACACATGACAACTTAACATTATATCGCGGCAGTATCTATTACAAAAAAAAATGTCTACAAACAGTCTTTTTCCACCATTTTGTCAGATAGAATCACATAATATAAACGTAGTTTTGATGTCATAGCTTTGGAAACAGTGAGCCGACTCCGCCCAGATTTGGCAAAGAAGTAGTACTGCGGTAGGTAATGTAAATCGATATATTTTATGTTGCTCAGACACTTATTTTCGAAATGGCGGTCATATAAATATTTTAGTTTAGTACACTATATCTACGAAACCACGGAACATATTTAAAATTATCTTCGTATTTTGACACTATCTATTTTCATAGAATCTTTTCTGTGCATCGTTTCATAAGATACTGCCTTATGAAAAAATAAAGTTTTTATATCATATCTTGAAAAAAAATCAACTTATTTCTTCCAAATTTTGCAAACAAATAGTACTAAGGCAATCCATGTAAACTGAATTAGTCTGCCAGACACATATTTTCAAAATTGTGGCCATTCAGACCTTTCTGGCTTAGTACTCTATATCTACGAAACAATGTTCCAAATTTCCACAAAACTTACCAAATTCAGGCGATAAGTTAAACTTTTGTATTCCATCTAAATTTATATGACTTAATGGGGTAATCGCATGTTTTAAAAATAACAGCTATGTATTTCTTTTAAGTTAGTATGCCATACTTCCCAAATCATTTCAGTAGAACTTTATATATTGGCAGTGTCAGTCACAAACATCGAATGTGCTTATACTCAATATTTTTACCGCCATTTATAAAAATAGAATCATATGAAAAATTTGAGATTTTATGCCGTACCTCAGGGACCAATCAACAAATTCTTACCAGATGTAGCACACAAGTAGTGTACAGTAGGCAATGTAAACTTACAATTTTTTAAGTGGGCCAGACATTTGACAGAATCGTGGCAATGTAATTAATTTAGAAAAGTATTTGATATATACTAAACAATTTAACAAAATTCCAACAAAATTTGTTATTCTGACAGGATCCATTATATGACTCAAATAAGAACCTCGTCTGCCCACCTTTTACTAAGATGATGCCAGGTTAAAAAAATGGAACATTTATGTCGTATTTTGGGAACCAATAATATAATTATTACCTAATATTGCACTCACTATGCCATGTAAACTTTCATTATTTAAGAAACTAGCATACTTGTTTTCAAAATGACGGCCATGTAAATATTTCAGGTTAATAAACCCCGTATACAAAAACATCACACCGATCAGAATTGAAGTTTATGCCCCTAATTGTACCTCCATAATTCAATTGGTTGCAGGCCAGCTTAGAGTTCGAGGATTTCTGTGTTCGAGTCCCGCACGTGTGTATTTGTAATTGCTCACTAGTGTTGCATATGTTTCGGGCTCCTTCTCTAATGATATCTTCATAACTAAAGGAAAAAAGTTATTCACCCCAGGGAATTTTGATTTACTAGGTTTCTCATGGTGCAAGAGAAGATATGGGATGAAAATACGCACTCTCTGTACCACGCCAGAATTGCCAAATATCTTTTTGAAATTCGTTGACTGTCCCAGTGAACATTCTGTATGTGCAAACTTTTACAGACGGTACAAAATTTTTAATGATGTGTACATGTCAACGAGGCGTCAAGACATACTTAATAAATAATATTTTAAGAACTTAATGAAAATTATTTGCATTTACATAGATGAAAGTAGGCTCATTAGATTGTCGGTAACTTCTTGTTTATGTACGGCAATCACAACATGGAAAAATCACTTACTTCTTCCTAGCATTTAATAGAAAAAAATTAATAAATGCAACGAAGTTTTACCACCTTAATAAAGTTGAATAAGCTTATATTTATGCAGTGTCGTTCGAAAAATTTAGTTAAAACAATTGAACGAGTATAGCTTATGGCGAGGACTGATACCCCTTAAGTTCACACCCTCTTGCTCTAGCGGGGCCGCGGTGGTGTAGTAGTTAGACTACTCGCCTCCCACCTAGGCAAACCGGCTTCGATTCCCGGCGGGGTGGCTCGCGGATTTTCGCACGTGGGAATCGTGCCGGACGATTCCGCTGGTCGGCGGGTTTTCTCGGCGATCTCCCGTTTCCCCCGTACTTTCATTCCGGCTGCTCCACACTCACCTCGCCTTACCCTTATCGGCTCTCAACACCTCGATGTTAAGAGTCGCCCAAAATCTCTCTCTCACAATCACTTGCTCTTAAAAGTACGGGATGGGTGAGTGAGGATACGTATGTACGTCCGTGTAGTTAGACCTACCAGAAAGTTCGTGCCAAATATAAAAAAAAGTAGTAAATGTGCATTGGTGCGGACGGTGATTTGACTGGTGTGTCAAGGGGCTACCGCGCCACTCCCGTGCGACCTTCGCATTCCGGGATCCTCTCCGCGGAATGCCGCTCCCTGGAGAGGCGTCGGCGCAAAGGTCGCTGACGACGCCGGTCGCACGCCCGCTCTCCGCCTGCTACCCGCTAATTGCAGGAGCCTCTCTCTCTCTCTCTCTCCCCCCTATCTCCCCGCCAGACACCAGAACACCAGCCGAGAAGCGGCGACGTGTTCATATCTCCTTATCATTGTTTACATTTATTTGTTTCTGGAAACTACTGTTTTTTCACACAAAAAAAAGCCAATAAACGTTATCCTGACACCCGTACAAGTGTTGTAGTAAGTGTTAAAAAAAGTAAGTAAAGATAAAAAGCAGATTCTGGACCACAACACTGAATGACAGACTACTAATNGTAGTAAGTGTTAAAAAAAGTAAGTAAAGATAAAAAGCAGATTCTGGACCACAACACTGAATGACAGACTACTAATACTACGTATAGGCTGTTCACCGCAAAGTGAGCACTTTTGAGGGCCTAGTTACGTTTCCCTTTTGGCCATTTTTTTTATCCTTTAACTACGTTTTTAAAATAAATATCACCATGCAATTAATAAACACAGTTTGTATATTCCACCGCACTCGGAAGTAAACGTCTAAGGCTAAAATAAAATATATTTATTAACTATTATTCCAAATGAGAGGGCTTTCAAAAGTACTTACTTTACCATGAATATCCTATACCAAGACTGCCACGATTAAACCTATACGAAAATCCACATATGTTTCCTGCCTGAGGCAGTGTCACGTATATATGAGAGGCGGCTGGAGTTAATCGGAGCTGGATGCCCTACCTACATATATAAACCATCATAAAACATTGATATAGATGTTGATCTTGAGAGAAAAACTGAATCACCTGGCATTCTTAAATTTTCAAGCCACGAGACAAGCTGCAAAATAGAGAGTTGGCTTTAGTCCCCTTGCTGCTTGTTATCCCCAGATTTTCTGGACTGGGATTCTCACATAAAGAGTATGTCCGACTGCCGCGATGTTGCTCTAGCTCCTTTTTCTCTTCTCGCCACATGCGAATGTGCATTTACAGTTTTCACTTGTTTAATAATATTACAACTTCCTTTAATACCCATGAGTAGATCATCATTATTTCGATACGTAGCTGGTACGCAGGCAGCTTGACAATTTTGAAAACAACCTTTGAAAATAATCCTTGCATCAAACTGTTTATGTATATTTCAGTGCGCTGGAAGAGAATCAAGAATATTATTTCTGTCTTAACCAAATAGTAATGTTCATATTGACGGAGTCTTTAAATTATACTTCTACTTTACATACATGGGGGGTGGTATGCTGTTATCCTCCCAATGTGTCTCAATGTAAGGGATGATAGAACGTTATACTTGTTCACAGGTTTCAGGTCTTGGTTACAGAAAACGTTATTCAAAGAATGGCTCTTTCATCTTATGTACGTTTCATTATTTTCCGGTAGAACCATTTGAAATAACGATTTTCAAGTGTGACTACCTCCCTTAAGAGTTACTGTACAACAGTGTTCGTATAATGTTTTCTATCCCATTTTGCATAGGGAATCACCTCACAGCGTTTGTACCTGTAGTTCAGATCCACCCTACACACACACACANTCTATCCCATTTTGCATAGGGAATCACCTCACAGCGTTTGTACCTGTAGTTCAGATCCACCCTACACACACACACATATATATATATATGTACACACACACACATATATATATATATATATCAGTAAAAATACAATTATTCTTTCTGCCGCAGACTTATTGTATTATCAAACATTCTTNCATATATATATATATATATCAGTAAAAATACAATTATTCTTTCTGCCGCAGACTTATTGTATTATCAAACATTCTTTGGTTGGTTGAAATTATTTGTGAATTTGCTATCCAGTTCGCAAGAACAACGACATATAAGTTCATGTTTGGGTATGGTGCATTATAAATTTATCCCCTCCCCACAAGGTGTGAAGATTTATGGCGTGTATCTAGATTTAACTGGCAATTAGTTGAAGCTAATTTTTAATATTATATATATGAGTGTTTTTTTTAATATGCCTTTTTCACGAGAGTTGGTATTGCNTAGTTGAAGCTAATTTTTAATATTATATATATGAGTGTTTTTTTTAATATGCCTTTTTCACGAGAGTTGGTATTGCTGTTTTAGAAGAAAAAAATGTTTAATGGGAAGATGTTTGTCAGTAATGTACTTCACCGAATGAGCCTATATAATGACACCGGTGACAATTCAATCCATTTAATCCTCNGATGTTTGTCAGTAATGTACTTCACCGAATGAGCCTATATAATGACACCGGTGACAATTCAATCCATTTAATCCTCTAGGTGGTAAGGATATGCAGTCCCGCTGAGTACTGGTGTAAATAATGAGCCCTATATTGTACTCCAGAGGTCGCTCGCAGCCACACAATTGGCAGCTTTACCATGGGGTACTTAAGAGTCATCTTTACATCTGCAGGCGTAAGTATGCAACCTGTATTAACACCATTTAATCTAAGGTTAATCTNAAGGGAGTCTGTCTTCTTAACCAGTCACTGATTTCTAAACACGCTAGTCAACAAGGTAAAGATGACTCTTAAGAATACGGAGGTGAAATGGTGGTGCGAACTGCGAACTCCAGCCACACACGCCAGTAAAATGGCCTCACCGGCCAGAAATATGGCAGAACGTCGTTCACCGATCAACTCGGGGAGACTAACTTGTGAGTTGGCAGCCCGGCCAGCAGGGAATATTCCATAACGTGGAATAGCCGATCAGACTCGGGGCCCATTTCCACGGCTTTGCGCGGCCGGCGAGCAATCGAGTTCGCTTGCATGAAATAAATCCACGCCATTTTGCTTCTGCATATAGAACTATTCTGTGATATTGTTATCCAAATGCATTGCACACCAGGTGAAAGACGTCGTAGAGATTCCCTCAGTATCCAAGAGCACTAACAAGCCGAGCATAGAACACTTGTCACAGGGTGAGTGCAACTGCATACGAGCGAGCAATGAAGAGACAGTCCATTCACGGTTACTTCCAACTTTTCTGAAGCCCTGCTGAAGTCATACTTCCAGGATATTCCTCCGCCTCGTGAAAAGAAAGCTAAACCGAATACAAAAAAATCACACAAAGGGATGGCGCACCGTATTCGTGCGCAGTCTGTGTAATAATGTTTTGCATAAGAGCTATTTACACACTGAGAGGAACGTTTGTTTGAGTCAACAATACACTTGTTTGTATATGGCCAAACAAATGCCTGTTGCCAGGCAGATTTTTTTTGGCACAACTAAAGGGTTTGGTCAGTTCAGTTCTATGTTTTGTTAGCTAAACAAAATACGTTCAGCTGTATTTCAGATTTTGTGTAAACAACAAAATATTTGTTTGGTCGTAAATAAACAAGTATTTTGTTGGCTCAAACAAACCTATCTCTCAGTGTAGGCNAACAACAAAATATTTGTTTGGTCGTAAATAAACAAGTATTTTGTTGGCTCAAACAAACCTATCTCTCAGTGTAGGCATTACCGACACACCTATCTTCTCCGTGCTTTTATTCACATCCGTAATAAAGTAAATATTTTAATTTATACATATAATACAAGCAGAAGTACAATTTAGTACCAAATAATGTATTTTCATGTTGACACACGTGTAAAACGCTTGCGATATATGACATATTGAGGAAACCACTAAGCACATCATATATGGGGTAATATTTCAAGTTTTGGTTTTAAAAAGTGCGAAGAAACCGCGAATAGACTGCAGCGAGAATTCTGTGACAAAATGTAAACTGCTTGAATCCCATCGCCCAAATATTTTGCATTCAAGGGAGAAGAAGAAGTGCGGTTTGCAAGGGATCACCGCACCCGAATGTAAAACACGCAGAGTTAATTAAAAGCAGTACACACTACAAAAATTGCAAGGAAAGTATTATTTGTATTGCATATGAAAGAAGACTGCAAATATTCTGTAAGGATTTTAAATATTTTAGTAGCATTTTCTAATTTGAATGTTAAAAAAATTTATAAGTGTATATTTTAAAACAAAATTTAAGCGTGTTTCAATTCTGCAATCATTACCCCTTTCTATCGAGCAATACCATCATGAATGTTACTCTACTTGTATTTAATAAGAATAGCAATAATGTTTACAGGTATTTTAAATAGTTGATTTTTTGCACTTCCATTTCAGCACAGAAAGTTTTATTTTTCACTACCAAAATAAACATGCAAAAAATCAGTAATAAAAAAAACAAAATTGTTATTAATGTTTTTACATAAAATCACAGTAATTATTATGATTGCCTTACTTGTCAAAGGTTTCATTAACAAAAATGTGCTTTCTGAACCATTAACAATAGTGACATGCTTAAATTTCAATTTTAAATAAATTATTATTAATTCATTTTTGTTTACATTTCAATAAATAAATTCAAGTAACATATTTTACAACTTTACAATATATATGCATTTTTCTTTCGTATGTAACATAAATCACACTTTTGTGGCAATTTTTGTTAGCGTGTGTACTATTTCTCAATGGGTTTTGCGTAATGAATCCACTCCACGTATTTATACAATGACTTGATCCTTCTAACTGGAGAGAGGAACTGTGATTTTCAAAACAAATCACATTCTGTGCTGTCCGAAAAATGATTTTCGAATAACTTAAGACAGGTAAAAATTTTACGGGGCAGAATGCACTGAGAGAAAAGGCAACATAATAATTGTTTGCATAGGGCCAGAAACATATTTATTTGCCCCAACAAAACATTGTGCTGAGTAAACAAAACTTGAAAATCAACATAATTAATTTTTATTCGTATGACAAAATACACGTTTAAATTAACAAAATCTCTGTGTTGGGCTAAAAGAAACTTAGACTGTGAACAAAATATTTAGTTGAATCAACTGTGTGCATATGTTTTGCAACTAATTTGATGGGCTTCGTTCGAAAATACGGCTCGAGGGTTTATTCGTATTTTTGTGACAATGATGATAGTATCAGTGCTTGTTAGTGCATTTATTGGTGCTTGGTAGATTTATAAACGTCCTTATACAACAAGTTCAACAGAAAACTAAAAAGTAAAGCTGTAGAATTTAAGATATTTATTTGCGCACGTTCTCCAGTATATATTTAAAAACATCCATATTTCATCACATGTCACTTTAACTGGCGTTGCGAGGGCGTAGTGCCCGGGTGCTAACTATCAAGGTTCAGATCACGGATGGGCATCCAATTTGATTTATATTAAACCGAAACAAGAAAATAATTTGCTTTCAACAACAAAATATTTAACTGTCCCTATACAAACAATTAATTTGGTTGCGCCAAACAAACGTTGTTTGATTCAACAAAAACCTTTTCCTCAGTGTGGTTCACTTAAAGTGCAACCAATACAGCTAGATCCGGTGTTAGATTCCCGTGGGACCCTGATTTTCATAATACAAACCAAACATATCAAAAACACAGACGTATGGACATTTTAATTATTGGGGAATGTTTGGTGCTTTGGAAATTTACATCGTTACTAGTGCGGTTAAGGGCAAGTAAATCGTATTTTTTAACAATTTGTAAATTGTAGTATTGCAGAGTTGTAAATATTTTTTTTTGCTGATTTAAAGATAATTGTTTTCGGGTATTTCCCTAATTTTTCTCAAAATCTAACCATTGATTGTATCAACTATTGATACAAGTGGTAGTTACTAGCATTCAAATATCCTGTCAATATATGCAATACCATCAAAATATATTAAGTAGTGAATATTGTGTTCGTAATTTTATCTTTCGGGAATTCGCGTATGGTGAGACCTTTCCATGTCCCTTAAGGGTGCTGGTCACAGAAAAATTCATTATTTCACATTTGTACGAAATGCTGTTCAACCTGTAGAACTTACTTACAAGTACTATTTCCTAGTTTAATATAATTTTAGACGGCATATTTTTTTTACGCAATAGATTGTCAAAATCACAGTTTTAGCGTTTTTGGACCTGAAAATAATAAAAAATAAATTATCCAAATGAGAACATTCACAATGAATTAAGATGCCATGAGTTACTTCAAGGAATCTTAAAAATGACGTTTTGAAATGATTTCACAATTTTTTTAATTGCTGAATAACAAATTATTGCAATAATAACAAATTTGTAGCAGTCTACGGATATCTGTTAAATAGGTTTTGCTAAGCATACCTTAAAATGAATTAATGCGCTTCCTTCCAGTTACCCTTGTTAAATTTTTAGAAATTATTTCGTTTATTTTATTTATACGTCCCAAAATTGGGATTTTGACACGCCATGATGCAAACACTATGCGAAATAATTTTTTTTTATACGAGGAAAGAGTAATCATAAGTAATTTATATAAATTGAACGGTGTTTTCTACAAGTATAATATAATTAACTTTTAGTGACCTTGTTTATAAAAAATTCGGAAAGGGTGACAGATACCTGGATGTTCTTGAAGAGAGAATATGGAGTAGAATGCACACATAAAATGATTAGTACCCACATTTTAAATCCCAGCAATAACATTTTTTTTTTGCGTCTCGAATCGCCAAAGCCACGTGTGGCTTAGGTTAAGGTCGACACACTATTTACATAGATACGTGTTTTGAGAACTTTCTCTGGCCAAGTTTTAACGCAAGTTATATTTGGCCTGCATGCAATGATCTCTGTTGAAAATCTAAACGTGAACAAACGTCCACGTGTCACTGTTTGAATACGTGCCCACCAGCAGTGTTGGTATTGCGGCGCAGTAGAAGAACGCCAGTTTACCTCGTGCTTAGTCTGCAGACAGTCTGTCCGAGGTTCGGTCGGCAGGTACAAGAGCTTAGTCTATACTGGCCGGCGCGGCGGCGGGGCACGTCCATCATCCTCAGCAATGAGACCTGGAAGTTCCCTCGGATACCAAAACTGCCGTAGCACGATGGCTGAACCGTGGTGATGTAGTCGTGAGACTACTCGCTTCCAACCAAGGCGAACCGGGTTCGATTCCCGGCTGTGCTACCCGTATTCGGACATCGCCGTTAGCTGGCGGATTTTTTTTTAAGCACTCTCATTTTACCTGCCCTTGCATTCCGCCGCTGCCACATCTTCATTTCATTTCTCCCTCGCCAGCTTTCGTTAACGCGCCGACCATCATCTCTCAAAATCGAAACTCAAAATTGTGGCTAGGCTCGCAGTTTATTTTGCGCAGTGTCAATCTGTTTGCGAAGCATCGGGACACCATTAAAATCTTGTCATCTCGCCGTTCGTGTTCTAAACGTTACGAAATTTGTGCTTGATTGGTAGGTGGTGGAGAGAAAAAAACATGCAACTGGAGGAATAATGCACCTTTTGGTTTTACGTTCAAGTGCACGGTTAAGTTAACGAGGAGCGAGTTGCTCGTGTTTTCGTTGGTTCGTGACCGTGGTAGTCGTGGAGTGGCGTTCTATATCAGTCACAAGCGAGGAACGTCTCGAAAGGACTTAGCGTCTGTGGTGGAGGAAGACAGAAATTACAGCAGGTAACACGTCGTCGAAACCTGCAAGCAGTGCTTGTTTCAGAGTGTGCGCAAAAACCAAAACTCAATTTTATTTAACATACAATTTCTAGAGTAAACTAAATTTGGGTATACCTCACTGCCGAATTATAACTATTCGTTTTGACTTCTTAACAAGTTAATGTCAAATACTGATGCCATGTATTTATTTCCGATGTCGCATAGAGATACCGATAGCGAAAGACCCAACTTGCACAATCCGCAGTAACAGTATCGAATTTCGGCAAATGTAAAGTGCGAAATGAAGAGAACTCACCCAGGGAATCATTAGAGAATGCACAGTTACGTCGTCATGGTTGCTGGTTGATGGGCCTGTCCATTCTAACTCTGGCTTCGTCCCGCTTGCATGATTCGAAAACTGAAAGCTTTCACACATGTATTCATAAAATGCATGCACCCCGCCCCTACCTCCTGCCCCTCGCACACACAGCTCGTGTTGTTTGTAAGCGTCGATGTTCCATAGAAATTCTTCGTCGGTCATTTACCATTTGTCATCTTTACCACTTAGTTAGAGGCCTACTAACTGTTGATATGGGATAGGAGAAATATTCTGAATCAGTAACACTCTCTTCCCAAGAGAGTATGTAAGTCAGGATTGACTGAATCTCGACACACCATGTGCTTATTATAAAAGTGGCCTTTACATGTTTTTATATTTGTATATTCACTAATTGTGAAAGGTTTGTTACACTGTAAAATCTCAGTTAATGTAGTGAAAACACGAAACTGAAACTTTCAGTGTTTGGAAACCGGAGAGGTATTGGTAAAAGGTGGAGGGGGGGGGGGGCACATTAGCCAATTGCCTTCCATGATATAGCATGAACACTGTCAGAAAAATTTTCCGACGTTTTACAGAAAAGTTTTGGTAAAAAATTATCCAGAGCTCTCCGTCAAATTACAGATATGTTGCTTTTTAAATAAATGATATTCCCTAAACTTCACATAAATTCCCGTGACTTCCCGGAACATCGCCGTAAATTTTCTATAGGCTATTCACGGTAAAGTGAGCACTTTTTGAAGCCCTCTCATTTGGAATAATATTCAATAAATATATTTTATTGAAACCTTAGACGTTAACTTTCGATTCCGGTGAAATATATACAGTATGCTTATTACTTAAATTGCAATATTTGTTTTAAAAAAATGGTGGAAGAATAAAAAAATATCTGATAGGAAAAAAGTAACTAGAGACTCAAAACTGCTTACTTTTGCGTGAACCGCCTATAATGAGTTTTTCTGTACTTTCCGTTTAATAAACGAGGTGACGAAAAAAATATTTTTTTTTGCTTTCCGGTAAGTTTATAGTGCCTGAGATCGAGGGATGTGGTGCAGAGGTAAAACTTTAGACATCCATTCGGGAGGACGTGGGATCGAATCCCATGGCGGCCATCGTGATATCGGTCTTGGGTGGTTTACTGAAATCACTCCAGCACTCCAGGTTTATGCTGGGATGGTCCCTTACTACAGGTCCTGGCAGATTCCTTACCCGTTCCTGCTTATCTGAGCAACTTGCTCCGTCTCCAATGACGTCGCTGTTGACGAGACGTTAAGGCCCCCGTCTACCTGGAACTTTTTCCCACGTTTAGGCTGAGAAGCGCGGGAGCGATAAGGGCGACACTGCCACGCGCATCAAGTACGCCATCGCCGCTAAGCGCAAGGCTCTGAACTGGCGTGCAGTGTTCTCGTCGTGCTGCGTGTACCTATGGGACTTTCAGCGGTGACCATATAATTTTATTAGTGGGAAGTCTTTAGGAAGGTTCAGTGCAGGCCCCTATAGTCGTTTTGTATGTGTCTGATGCGTGAATTTTGAGCTACAGCGCCTTGGAAAGGCCGTTTTTTTTAGCGGTTTTGGAGTACTCTGAATTGATGTTTCTAACGTACGTGATATTTTGAAAGTACTTAACAGCTCTCGTCTGAAGTGTGTGTTCTTTTCGTAGATCAGCACGTTGGACGCACGCTTAATAGTTTCGTTGAAAAACGTGTATTTGGAACACTCTGAAATGCAGTTCAAGCGCCAGGTAGACGGGCGCCTTAAGCTCTATCCACCTGCCTACCACTGTGTATAAAATTGTTATAAAAGTTAAAATGATTTATTTTCTAGCTTGATTTCAATACGAATAAAAAGTTTTACTGTCCATGGTTTTTACTGCTTACCTCCAAACTTCTTGTTACCATGTAAGGTATAAATATGTTGTTTTTAGAAATATGACATGCGCAACTTCTTAAATTCATAGTATTGTTTGAGTATTCTGCGTTGTTAACTGCTACAGGTTCCTGGTGCCACTTCCGATTGCTTGAAGGAGTATGTCTAAATGGCGTGGATATTCTTACTGCCGCAGAAAAGATAGTTCTGTGGTTTCAGTAGCGAAGGAAGC
Source organism: Clitarchus hookeri (assembly GCA_002778355.1). Classification (NCBI taxonomy): domain Eukaryota; kingdom Metazoa; phylum Arthropoda; class Insecta; order Phasmatodea; family Phasmatidae; genus Clitarchus; species Clitarchus hookeri. The sequence goes on along the minus strand of NQII01009255.1, from coordinate 22,153 downwards.
TTCTTGTGGACTCGGCATTGTTCGTTTCCGAAACCCGAACTGTGCGAAATATGGAAACGTTCCGTATTTTGTATTTACACAGCTCAACTCATTTTTCGTCATTACGGATCGTGGTTTCGTATANAATATGGAAACGTTCCGTATTTTGTATTTACACAGCTCAACTCATTTTTCGTCATTACGGATCGTGGTTTCGTATAATTGTAAATTGACGTAAAACATTTCTTTGCATATAAGGACATTTTTAACAATCTACATACGTAAGACATTCATTCTAATGAAAATATCCCATTTGCAAACAGTGTCTGCACTATACATTATACATTAGAGGTTTCTTAAAATATATCTGTAGACAAAGCATGTCGCAATATGTATAAAAGTTTTGACTTGTAAAGCTTTAGCTACTATAAGTTCACAAACTGGAAGGCACTATAACCAACGCCACCCCAACAGCTATACTCACTTCTTTTCTACATTTGTCCTGTAATGCGTGTTAGTTATTTGGTTCTGAAGGTAAAATTTCGATAGTTAAATGTTATTTTTTTGCGTGTTTTTAACGTCTATGTCAACATAATTTTTTTACTTTGACCCGCTGTAAAACAGCTACGTCGATTGGCTTCAACAAAAATGTTTAAGTGTACGAATAACATTACATTCACCCTACCATGTACACGCTGTTTCCAATCCACTTAAAAAAAGATATTTTTAAGTTTTTTTTCTGTCTCATAAAATATTACAAGAAAGGGGATCGATATTTAGCCGTTCATTAAAAAGTTTCCTTTTCAATATGGCAAATTTGCATGGCGAAATAATACAATTATGAAATTGAAAACTATGAACGTAATATTCATTGTCGAAAATTTCCGCGTATTTTTATGATTTTGACATTTTGTTGATATTTATCCTTAACGGCAATATAGAGGCGTAACAAGTTATTGATAAGAGTTATGTACTGAAAACTATATAAAAGAGGATTATTTAACATTAAGGTTGTACAATATTATTTCAATATAAATATGATATACCATGAACGGGGGGGAGCTATACAAATATACTGAAATATTAAATGACATAATTTTATAAAGATTTAACCAGCCACGTTCTGAGTAAAGCCTAATTGGAGAGTCCCCACCTTGTTCATGATTCCGGAGGTTGATTAAAATAGCGCAATTCGAAGGCTGGACACACTAATCTTCAGTGGTTTTCTTGTTCCAGTGGCCCAACGACAAAAGACACCGCGCACTGACTGCACTGTCTTATGTCGGCTGCGATGTCTCCATTTACTGGCCGGTGGAGGGGGTTCTGTGGTTTACGATTTAATAACTTATTTCAGCGATCACGGTCCGTGTCCTGGATAAATAAGTGAAGGTGTGATCAGGCAGGCCGCTCAGCTAAGGGCCTNAATATGGAAACGTTCCGTATTTTGTATTTACACAGCTCAACTCATTTTTCGTCATTACGGATCGTGGTTTCGTATATGTAATTGTAAATTGACGTAAAACATTTCTTTGCATATAAGGACATTTTTAACAATGTACATACCTAAGACATTCATTCTAATGAAAATATCCCATTTGCAAACAGTGTCTACACTATACATTATACATTAGAGGTTTCTTAAAATATTTCTGTAGAAAAAGCATGTCGCAATATGTATAAAAGTTTTGACTTGTAAAGCTTTAGCTGCTATAAGTTCACAAACTGGAATGCACTATAACCAACGCCACCCCAACATCTATACTCACTTCTTTTCTACATTTGTCCTGTAATGCATGTTAGTTATTTGGTTCTGAATGTAAAATTTCGATAGTTAAATGTTATTTTTTTGCGTGTTTTTAACGTCTATGTCAATATAATTTTTTTCTTTGACCAAGTGTAAAACAGCTACGTCGATTGGCTTCAACGAAAATGTTTAAGTGTACGAAAAATGTTACATTCACCTTACCATGTACACGCTGTTTTCAATCCACTTAAAAAAAGTTATTTTTAAGTTTTTTTTGTCTCAAAATATTAAAAGAAAGGGAATGGATATTTAGCCTAAAGTCAAAATTTTTCTTTTCAATATGGCAAATTTGCATGGCGAAATAATACAATTATGAAATTGAAAACGATGAACGTAATATTCATTGTCGAAAATTTCCGCGTATTTTTATGATTTTGACATTTTGTTGATATTTATCCTTAACGGCAATATAGAGGCGTAACAAGTTATTGCTAAGAGTTATGTACTGAAAACTATATAAAAGAGGATTATTTAACATTAAGGTTGTACAATATTATTTCAATATAAATATGATATACCATGAACAAATATACTGAAATATTAAATGACATAATTTTATAAAGATTTAACCAGCCACGTTCTGGGTAAAGCCTAATTGGAGAGTCCCCACCTTGTTCATGATTCCGGAGGTTGATTAAGATGGCGCAAGTCGAAGGCTGGACACACAAATCTTCAGTGGTTTTCTTGTTCCAGTGGCCAAACGACAAAAGACACCGCCCACGGACTGCACTGTCCTATATCGGCTGCGATGTCTCCATTTACTGGCCGGTGGAGGGGGTTCTGTGGTTTACGATTTAATAACTTATTTCAGCGATCACGGCCCGTGTCCTGGATAAATAAGCGAAGGTGTGATCAGGCAGGCCGCTCAGCTAAGGGCCTGACCACAACTCGTAACATCTCCCCCAATGTTCGCTAGCGAGATGCCCTCATCTCGCCCTGGAGTCCGTGTGGATTATGCAGATGATTGGGGGTTGCGGGGTTCATCTTGTGGCAGAAGGAATATGGATCGGGTTGAAGTCCTCTTCGCTACGGTAGGAAAAAGTTTTTGAAATAAATTACAGTAGACGGATAAGCTAGGTATAAGGGACTGCCAATTGCTTTCGTGCAGTCCTCGGGAAAGGAGGGCCGAACAAACGCTGTGCTGCGTGTTTGCAGTGGCCGTGCGGGCCTTGAACTTCAATACCCCTGGGTGTGCAAAGTGTCTTCCACGCGGCTGCGGCAGACGCCCCGCGGGCGGTTCGCGAACGCGTCTGCCTTTCTTGAGGCTGTGAGTCCCGAACACTAACACTATGTGGCATGAATCGTTCACTACAATAATTTATTTGTAAGGACTGGAAGTTCAAAAACACTCTAGTAATAATTACAACAGAAACAAAATGAAATGCAAAAGTATTGAACTAGGAAAACTTAAGTGCTCTCACCCCGGTATTTTGATTTTTTTTTGTTTATGTTTGTACATAAAACTACAATTCCTGGTAATGAAATACATGTTAATATATACAATGTAAAAGTTGTGATGTAATAATATTACATAATGAGTGATACGTGACTTCACGGTGGTTAGGATAGTGATCGGATGGTATCGTAACGTAGCATGTTATTAAATTAATTATTTGAACTTACATTAATTATGAATATAAAACAAAGCTGCAGCTTCTTTTAAACTACGTTTCAATAAGTAAGAGGGTAATTGGAGGGATACTTAAGTAACATAATAAAAGTAAATGTATTCTAATATACACTAGTATCTAAAAATAACAAAACTAATTTTTAATGTAACAAATGTTAACGTATTTGACAGCAAAATGCTTCTCTAATAATAATAATAATATTATGTACATAAAATTCTTTAAAATTTTACAACAAAGTTTCTTATTTATACATAAATGAAAATCTTAAAATTCAATATAAAAAATGTCATGTCATAACTACATGTTATTGTGTGGCTACGTTACTATAAATTAGTATAAATAAGACGTCTCTTTGTCATAAAATTGACGTAAGCAATTCATTGTTTCATTCGTAGACTGTTTTAATGTATAGGTTTTTTTTTCTACTGCTTAATATTTATATTTTTACTAGCATTAAAATATAACTTTTTTTACTTAAAATACTTTTAAATATTAAAATTAATTAAAAATATATTTTTCTTTCATTGTACATTATAATTTACAAACATTTGATTTTGGAGGCCTCCTATCGGTAATCTTAATATGTTTAAGTTGTTTTTTTTAAGCAATAATACATTTTTAGAGTATAGTTGTTATGTAAGTTTTACTGTTACCTGCAGGGCGCAGTGTAAGTGGTATATGTAAAATATGAAAACCGCTGGCTACCTGTGTACGACTCGCGAGCTGCGTTATACGGTAGAGCTGATGCAGTGTAATAAAAGTGCGCGCCTTGACATTGCTGTGTGTGACGTCAGAACAGGTGTCCTGCTGCCTCTGCTATCGCGGACATTGCTTGCGCCGCCCTCCGGAGGGACTTTGGATGAGAAGATGTGACGTCGCTGCTTGTTGCTGCTCTTCATGAACGTGCGGTACCGTTGTTCTGAAACTTACAAGGGAATTTATCAACATAATGTTTTCGCAGCTTATATAAACACCTAATTTGCAGTAAAATTTTACTTTAAAGAAATAACATGGCCCTAATAGTTTATGAGGAGAAGGGTTATTTAAAATTTATTTGTTAATTTTATAATGGTCTATTTATATGTATATATGGGTTTATTATATTTCTGGGTGTGTCCGACCTTGGAAGCTTGCATGTTGAGACGCGTGTTAAAGTTAATTTATTTCTGAATAGTCGTCGTAAATTATACTCTCAGGCAATACAATCTTTATGCTAACTTATGTTTCTGTTTAAAATACATTTCTTAGGCAATGTCTACAAATGGGAACGGTTATACAAATACCTATTTTCGTACAATTTTAAAAAAATTATTTATTGCAGTTAGCTGTGTGCGTTGATATAGCTGTTATTTATTAATATCTTAATAAGTACGCTGGAAACCAACACAATATAAGTAGATGACAATGACATTGATTATTAAAAAGTTAAGATAGTAATAAAGAAGAGAAGAACGTGTAGATTAAGAGTAACTATAATAGTACTTCCACACACAAATAAAATGTTGTCGAGGCCGAGAGACAACACATAGTATAAGTAAATCATTATGACAGTGATCATGCAAATATAAGATAGTAGAGATGAAAGGAACACATAAATAATTAAGTAGGTACTAATTACAATTTTACTTCCACACAAAAGGGTAGCATACGGGGATTGGGGAAATTTCAATGCAATGACTTACAACAGGGTGGTCAAAAGCGAAAGTACCCTCATGGTTTACTTTAAAGGTACTGTGTTGTATAGAAAGGACCCACGGCAAAAATCCAACACATCCAGATTGAGCCCCTACTGCCTGAACTCTTTCAAGACCAGTAGAGCACAGAAGAAACGCCTCTCTGGTCGGGTCACCAATCTGCCAGGGGCCCAAAGATTGCTCCGCCTCTCACGCAAAACGGAAGGTTTGACCTCCTGAGTTAGTACTCCTGACAATTAGATGGATGTGAGTAAACCGTGAGNTCTGTTTAAAATACATTTCTTAGGCAATGTCTACAAATGGGAACGGTTATACAAATACCTATTTTCGTACAATTTTTTAAAAATTATTTATTGCAGTTAGCTGTGTGCGTTGATAAAGCTGTTATTTATTAATATCTTAATAAGTAAGCTGGAAACCAACACAATATAAGTAGATGACAATGACATTGATTATTAAAAAGTTATGATAGTAATAAAGAAGAGAAGAACGTGTAGATTAAGAGTAACTATAATAGTACTTCCACACACAAATAAAATGTTGTCGAGGCCGAGAGACAACACATAGTATAAGTAAATCATTATGACACNACACACAAATAAAATGTTGTCGAGGCCGAGAGACAACACATAGTATAAGTAAATCATTATGACACTGATCATGCAAATATAAGATAGTAGAGATGAAAGGAACACATAAATAATTAAGTAGGTACTAATTACAATTTTACTTCCACACAAAATGGTAGCATACGGGGATTGGGGAAATTTCAATGCAATGACTTACAACAGGGTGGTCAAAAGCGAAAGTACCCTCATGGTTTACTTTAAAGGTACTGTGTTGTATAGAAAGGACCCACAGCAAAAATCCAACACATCCAGATTGAGCCCCTACTGCCTGAACTCTTTCAAGACCAGTAGAGCACAGAAGAAACGCCTCTCTGGTTGGGTCACCAATCTGCCAGAGGCCCAAAGATTGCTCCGCCTCTCACGCAAAACGGAAGGTTTGACCTCCTGAGTTAGTACTCCTGACAATTAGATGGATGTGAGTAAACCGTGAGCGGACAGTCACAGTCGAAGTGGGTGTGTCTCGGGCACTATTCATATTCCGTTAAATACCCTTGACATTACACACAATTATACCTTCTCATGTCAGGTTTAGCAGTCTGTGCATCCACTTCAGGACTGGTGTGCAATTCAGCACATCCGAAAGCCCTGGGTAATGGGCTAAGTCCGTGAATCATAATAATGCATGAACTCAACGTAATTCATTCTGCCCCGTGTCCGTATAGCAATGGATTGTGGGAAGTGTATGANTCATAATAATGCATGAACTCAACGTAATTCATTCTGCCCCGTGTCCGTATAGCAATGGATTGTGGGAAGTGTATGAAAATATTGGGAGTATGAGGAACTTAAAACTAGAACAATACATGTAAAGTTTAAAGTGGGTGAGGGGAAACATTTGCNGAATATTGGGAGTATGAGGAACTTAAAACTAGAACAATACATGTAAAGTTTAAAGTGGGTGAGGGGAAACATTTGCGTGGCGCGTGGCGCTCGAGCCACAGGAAGTGCTGATGCGGGAATGTGTCGTCTCGGCAACTTGCAACTGGGCCACGTCGCCTGGCATGTAGCTGCAACTACTCGTCCTTCAATATGGCCACTTATAAAATAACACGGGTCTTCTGTCAGCTTACAAAAATCTCATAATTAACTGGCATATCTTATTTCTATACATTTTTCTTAAATATATGTTTACTGGTGGGAGAGCATAATAAAATCCTATACATTTATCCGAGAACAATAATATGTTTCTACATTATTATGTCATGTATGGAATTTATTAAATTAGCATGAGTTGAAAGTTAATATAATGAAAATTGTCATGTGATTATGAATTACTATCACAGTGATAGTTTCGTTTCAAATAACTATATCCAGTGCACACAGGTGATCTATATCTTAATTTAAATTATTAGAATTGTATTGCGGAGGTAAATATATGCAACTAGGGACTTACGCTTCATACTGAAATTCTCTCAATTTTTATAACGTTTGTTATTTAGGTTTCAAATAATTGCTTTGTAAGTTTGGGTATTGGGGTGTAAAAAGTAATTTATTATTTATAACTAACAATTTTTAAAAGTAGATATTATGACATTATTTNTTGGGTATTGGGGTGTAAAAAGTAATTTATTATTTATAACTAACAATTTTTAAAAGTAGATATTATGACATTATTTAAATTATGCTTCTTATTAAAAGCTAAAAGTTTTAATGTTAAAAGTGGACGTGGCTGAAATTTTGTTATTATTAATATGGAAATTAGCGTGGGTTGGTGGGGAATTTATTGAAATGGGGGTGGATGGTAGAGAAACTGATGCAAAGGCAGCGAGAGGGTCGGGAGGAACCAAGCCTCCACCATTGTTATGATTTTGATATTTTACAAACTCGTCTGTGGCCTCTTCCCGGCTGTTGTTTAGACAGGTGGTGCACAACGGGGCCATGCGTAATAGCATTCGTGCTTAGTTACAGATAAATTGAGAGAGAGGGAGAGAGAGACGTCTTTTACATAAATCGTTTACAGAACATTATTTACGTGATTTGAATTCTTGTATAACAACTTTATTTACATTGCGACTAACTAAAGAATATTTGGACACTGTACACTCAAAACTAACTATGTGGCAAAATTTTAATATTTTTTATAAAACACTGTGGAAAACGTTGATTGTTATATGCAATTAATTTTCTGATATGCCTTATGTATATTTGAATAAAATATATCGCTGAAATTATTATGTAAACCCGTGATTAGGTATTGTTTTCCGTACTAAAAATCTTGTTTCGGAGGAGAACTAGGAAATATAAATTAACGTACAAGTATTATTTCCATCGTAAGTGTTATTCTTAAGACACGCCTAAGCATTTAATTTTCGATCAGATTAGTTATGTAAGAGAGAAATCCAGATCTTAGTTTTCAACCAGGACCTCCGAAGTCTCGATTTACATGTACAGTGCAAGTAGTTTGTAAATATCGTAGGTGCAGTACGATGTAGAAAGATGTTCGTGTAGAAAGTAGTCAACCTCGACATCAAGAGGCAGTTAAGTCCAAGCGGTCCCTGGAGCCGGTTCTTGCAGTCGTGTTTACAAAGCACGCAGCTTTAGCGTAAGAGAGTTGTATATTTAAATATGAAATTCACTTGGTGAATTCAAGTACTGACTGCAAGGAGAACATGGTCATAAATATTCAGAATTACTGAGAACGAAGACAAAACTTGCTGCATAAGTCAGGAGCACTGATAGCTTTTCAAGGACATTGTTATCTTCAATGTGGAGAAAAAATAATTTCCTGATAATTCTTTAGAAGAAGCTAGCTGCAAAATACCAAAATGTAACTAAATATCGGATGTCCCAAATTAAAGTTTACGCTATCTGTACGCTAATAACAGAGAAAATATGAAAGACAAAATGATGGAACTGCACGTATTTGACGATATAAGGAAAGCGTTTCGTGTGTTCGAACGCGCGTAGTCATTATGCTGTGGTGAATTCCGTTTGCAGCTACGGGTGACAGTACTACAAGTTTAGAGGAAATGACAAAGGTTTTCTTTCGAGCAACATAAGTGGATTCTAAAGCGATATTGGAAACGTGAGAACATGTGTGAGGTGCAGCGATGATGGAGTGTAGAATTCTATATATGCGCCAACGCCACCTGTAACAATGACACGATTATGTGACAAGTTTGAGAGAGATGGAACCGTGTGTGATGTGAAGAAAGGACGGCGCGGCAGGAAGAGAATGAAAACGGACAAAGTAAGCGTGGGGGCTTTCTTGCACATATTCACACGTTCTCCGAGAAGATAAAATCCGCACGGCAAACTGCGGATGCGTCAGGTTCCAGTAAATCAAGTGTTCATCGCATTTTGGAGCAAGTCAAGTGGAGGCTTTATATTCCTACATTACTTCACGCTATGAATGAAGACGACCCAGATAAGCATGTCGAATTATGTGAGTGAGTTGTGAAAACGTGTGCAAAGACAACGAACATTTTGCTTACGCGATTGTTTGGTCCGATGAGGTAACGTTTAAATTGAACGGAACTGTCATCCGTCACAGGCGTGTGTATTGAGCCAGCGAAAATCCCACATTATGGCAGAGCAAGCAGTTGATCTTCCCGGGTTAACAATGTGGCGCGGAATGTCTACCAGATAACTTGTGGGGTCCTTGAAAGTTACCAGAGCATGTGAAAGGAAAACGTTGAGCCATTTTTTTACGATTCTACCCAGAAAACGATCGCTTTTCCCAGCAGTATGGTGCACCACCACATTACCATTGAGACGTAAGGCCGCTCCTGGATGAAACATTTGTTGGGATGTGGATAGGCCGACGAGGAATTTTTGAGAACGGGCCCAGATCTCCAGGTTTAACGCCTTTAAATTTGTACCTCTGGGGAACTCTGAAGAACACTGTGTACGCCACAAAGACACGGACATTTGATGCCACGAGAGACGCGACTGTAACCGCCTGTGATTCGCTCCCATGAAAACCGCAGCTAATGTTTGTCATTTCGTTCTACGTGATTGCATACAATATCTTGCTGCTGATGGTAGACATGTCTAAAATTATTTATATTCGCACACACTCAACGCTGTCCTTACAGCGCCAATACAAGCAGTCCCATCCGATTGCCTTTAATAATTTCTCGGTTATTCACATTCAAAGAGTGCAAGAATTAATTTGGGACATGCGGTATTTCTATCATGCAAGAAACGTCTACATAAAAATGAATGAAAGTAATAAATTCACACTGCTGGACATGGAATTCCCCAGGCTCATAATGTGCAATACAATCAAGACCACGCATATTACCAAATATTAAAGTGACGTCGCAGAAACTTCACTGCAACACATGATAAAGGGGGCACTTGTGATCAGTGCCCAGTACTTAAAAGGGCCATACAACTGGCTGGAAGGGCAGAAGTGTGCGCGTTAAGAGGCGCATCAGTACGTCACGGCGTCCTGCTCGAGACGAATATCAACACCCAGGCACAATTTGGCGGGATCGTATTGCCGGACTGCATGGAGCCGGATGGTCGGCTCTTGGTATAGTCATTCACCTTGGCCGTTCAGTCACCACTGCGTCACGACGTGTGCAGGCGTGGAAACGTACAAGTCGTAAGTCACGTAGAGTAGGTACTGGTCCTGACTGACGCACTACACGCAGAGAAGATCGTCGTGTACGCCAACAAGCAGTAGCAGAACGTGGCACCACATCCAGAGAGATCCTGCAGTCTGTAAGGCTGCACCGCGTTTGTCGGCCTCGAAGATAACTATTCGTCGCTGTTTGAACGAGGCTGGCTTACATGCACGGTGTCCACTGCGCTGTTTGCCTTTGAACCCTCGTCATCACGCGGCACGCTGTCAATGGTGACAGGCACATCAACATTGGACAGAGGAATGAAGACATTGTGTTTTCCGACGAGTCACACGTCACTCTTAATGCGAATGAAGGTCCAACAGGGTTTGGTGCCGCAGTGGGCAACGCAACGATCCGGCACTGATTCGTAAACGCACAATGTATAAATAACTATGACATAATAATTTATAACACGTATTTATTCCTGTCTCAATTGCTGACTCGGGCAACAGGTGAGCGACGTCACAGTTACTTCTACTACAGGTTGGGAAGATCAGTGTTTAATGTCTGGTAAACAAACATTTCCGCCACTACGTAAGCGCTAGTGTCGGCAATGTACCAGACTTTCTATGTTAAAAACAAGATAATTGCAATATTCATAAATCAGATATAAAATAACTTCGTAACTGAGCAAAATTTTTTTATCTTTTATTATTCACGTAGCTAGACATGTTAATTAAAAGTTACCTTTTGGAATACTGCGCACCTATTGGCGGGAAGTTTATCTATCCCAAACTCTCCAATAAGAAATCTCGTTTTGTTCCCAACCGGAGTAGAATAAACCTTAGAAACGTCTAGAGTTCTACTCCATCCCATTTACAACTATCACAAGTTATAAAGTAACTCTTGGAGGTAAGGGCAGATGGACGGATAGGGAGATGTAAATCAGATCACACTTTCCTACAATAAACTTTCTAAACTATTTGTCTTCTCTGAAACCACACTTTCATTTGTCTTGACGCCGTGAATGTACGTTGTATATGTTTCTGCTTTGGAAGAAAGCTATTGAATTCTGCTTGCAGGTAACTGCGTTATGCACTGAAAGGTAGCATTTTCTTTAGACTGATTAATGAGTCTCCTCTACTAAAGTTGTACAAATCATAATGCGCGTACAGAAGTCTGTGACGACTTACTTCAGCTCAGGTATACTTGTCAAAGTAGCTCGCCTAATTATATATCCTGCAAATTATCACAGACATGTCTGATACTGAAACGAGATATGGTGTCCTTGCATGCTTTTATTTTACGTCAAGGTTTAAAAGATACAACGATTCCACTCAAACATGTTTAGCAACTAAACATGTTTGAAACAAAAACGGTGGCTTCTTTTCACATTTTATGAATGGGTAATGGCACGATCGTCTAATATTGTTCTAGTGAAATGTGCAATTCGCTTTTCACACAGTAACAGACTAATGCTTCTGATGTTTACAGAATATGTTGGAACCTTCCCTTCAATCATATTATTTCGCAAAAATCAGAGCTCAGAACGGCTAAAACCACGGAAGTGTAAATGACACTAGTAAGCATGGCGAGACGACTTATGCAAACTAAATTCCTTCACACGATAATTTATAAAAGTAAAATCTCGATTGAAATAAGTAAAAATTAGTTCTCGTAAACAAATTAAGTTTCTTAATGGTGCCAAATATATGACTGTTAACGAAAATAAATGTTTTAATTGACTATATCCAGTACCCATTTAAAAGTATTTCATCAGGCACGCATTACCCTGAATTTGGCAATAACACTTAACACGATTATTTTTTTCATTCCTAGTGGTGCTATATTTTATTAAAGTTGATTTTTTGATGGACGCCATTACATAAATTCTGCCGTTTATCAAGCTAATTTACTGGCACACTATATTTATGCATGTTTGGCTTTCCTAGAAAGAAAAGAATCGAAGACTTCCGTAGTTTATCCTTTTTAGACCCACTTTAAATTATGGTTTCAGGTGTTGCAACCAAAAAATGTTATGATGCGTACTGTACTTAAGACGAGACAGCACTGTGTTCATAGTCACATCCATTGAGCTGTAAGCTATTCGTTCGTCTACAGTTATATGAGCCAGTTATGACCTAGACCAGTAAGACGGTTTGCGAATCAATTGCCCACAGGTAAGATTCATTAGTCATTGAGCTTTGCATTGTTCAGTACAGTACAAAAATTACACACACGCGCGTAATTTACACAATTGTGTTCACTGGGCCCGAATGGATTAACCGTTTGTACGCTCAACAGCGTCACGAACATAGAAAGAACTATTGAACTTCTTTGTGTCGGGACAGGAATTTGTCTCTTAAAGAGAAAAAAATTTGCGATGCCTTTTCTTCTAATAGTATTTTTCATATCGAATGGCTATGTTTCGCACACGCTGTGGGAATGCCAGGTTGGTAGAAAAAGCTGCTGAAGGACGAGACTGCAGTGGCATCTCCCTGGGACAAAGGGTTGGAAAACCACTGAATGTGGAGGAAGGGCGGAAGAGAAGACATGGAAGAAACCGCCACCAGTTAGAAAAGACAGATTCACGTTCTCGCGGAAGCGAGTCAGTAATAGTAACCGGTTATTCAGGGACTGGGTTATAATGGTCCTCGTTAATGGCGACCTCGTATGGGCAGTGGGGAGAAACGCAGGAGATGATTTTACGGCAGGAAAAGTAAGAATGAAGTATTATTTATAAGTAATTTGCAAGGAGATATATATATATATATGTAATATTTTCAGTGTTAAAGGTGCATGTGCATTCCAGAATGTTGAAGAACAACCATTATCAACACACATAACACAAAATGGGGAAAATCAGAAAAATAATAACGAAAATAGAACATAGAGTGTACAGTCATGAAGGGTACAATCTGAACGGGTATTGACATTTGGAGGCTATTAATTAACTTGGCATTCGTTTGCACATACACGAAAACAAATGTCATTGTCGACATTAATACTGAATATCAATTCTCCCCTTTCTTCTGGATTGCAAACAAAGACTTCTGACAAAACAATACTGTCGATATTTTGTGGGCGCTGTTGCTTTTTGGTTTATGTATTTCGTTGTATTAAATTAATTTTCAATGTGTTTAAATAAGGATGTGAAAGAGTACCTCAAATTAACTTACTGTCCTTCGTATATGTGGGACCAAAGTCACATGTTAAGTGAAGAAAGAAAATATAACAATTTTCAACTTTAAAGTGACAGAGATATGCTTAAAAAAAAATATATATATATTGGTTGGAAAATTAGAAAATATAACAAGAAAGATACTAAAAAAATAATTGTGTTGAATAATATATAAGTAGTAATAATGCGTGTGTGGAAAAGTTAATTTAATCTACAGGATAGCAAATTGCCAGTAGAAATTTATGTAAGTGTAAAATTATATATTTTCCAAGATGCATACAAATTAAACAAATTTTTTCCAACACAAATGTTTGATTTTTGAGATTCATTATCTTAATGGGAACATCTGGTTGAAGATTTTCCACGTGTGCCGGCGTATATCAAAGTCCAGTTCGGATTAGGGTCATTCATTAAGAATGAATGCACTGGAATTTAAATTAAAACAAATGATAGTGAAATTTTTCGCCAATCAGTTATTTCGAATAAACTGATAAGTTCTAGGCTAATATTTGTTATACTCTTTGGTGAAAATAGGTATTGATTTTAATTAACATTTATTATAAATGCATGACATGTAATCCATTTGTTCTCATTCCTTCCCTAATTAATTTATGCCATGGTAGATTAGAATAACATTAATATGGCATTACGGACTTAGTAATTGCACATCAATACTTACTGCTAAACACAATTTTATTAGATGTCATTCAATCAATGATGTACAAATTCAAATGTAATTACTGTATTTCTCACATGTATATAAGCTAGTCTGGAAAACTGCAACACACACACTTTAATAGTTTATTTACATAATTTGAATCCCCAGTTCTCATGCCATATTATTTTAGTGACGAATTCTGATACGTCACAGCGCTTATGAGGTGAGGTCTTTAGTGCCCATGGGGTTAAAGTGAGATATATACGGAACGCAATATTTGAGAAGACGCGAGCACTTAGAGAAAACCCACTGACCAACGGCAACGCCAACGCTCATTTAGTTTCTCACATGTGAAAACAGATGTTTAAAACAGTTTAGGAACCACAATATTTTTCTAGCGTCTGAGGATATTGTATAGTTTCTTGGCATGCTTATTTGATGATAACTTGTAAAAAATGCCAAATTATTTGAAAAAGAACACTCATTATGTGTTTTGAGCGCAATTGTAATAATTTCAACTTAAAATCTTCTTGATTCGTAAAAGTTTCAATAAAGTTATATTAACANTTTTTGAGCGCAATTGTAATAATTTCAACTTAAAATCTTCTTGATTCGTAAAAGTTTCAATAAAGTTATATTAACACAAAGCTTGTTCTCATGTACGTGTAAGACACTTAGGTGCCATGTTGCAATCTATTTAAAATACAACGCATGGTTCACCCCTGGTAAAGATTTAACTTCTTACTCTTTTGAATTTTGACTTTACCCCAAAAGAAAAATTTGAAGAACGATCAAACAGCATAAAAAATTTCCTAGAGATATATTTCATGATATTCTAATAATATTAACAATAATTTTCAGATGCATACTAAAATATTAATTTCGTTTAATATTGGTATTTTTATGATATTAAGTTATATATAAAACTAAAATTTATGTAACTCGTTTCATTTGGTTTTGAAAAGTAATTTTCTTTCATCCCTCCCGCCTCTCTCTTTCATACTGTTGTTTCACATTATAGTGAAAAAAATGTAAATCACCAAACATTTAGAAAATACTTTTAGCACCTTTAACGCCCTTAACACTATCGAGACTTGAGTTCCGCGAGTGGTCCGGCCACTCCGCCACTGCAGGCCCTCGGCGTGAGAACGCTTGATGCGAAGTATCCATGGCGTCCAGCCCGGTGACTCGGTGTGTGTAAGAATGCAGAGGTGAAGCAGCGGCTTACAACACCAACTCCAGTCGCACACGCCAGCAAAATGGCGTCGCTGGTCAGCAAAGGCTGGAACGCCGTTCGGCCAATCAGCACCTGGCAACCTCCTCGTTGGCCAGCAGCCCGACTAATAGCGTATCTTACGCAGCATAACGTAGCCTATGGGCTGTTTATGGTACGATGAGCACTGTGCCCTGTTTATGATATCATTGTATGCACATTGCGTGTTATTACACCACATGTAGATTTAGCATTGCCATGGCACTGAGCACTTTATTAATGCACCAGGTAAGTGAAACTNGTGTTATTACACCACATGTAGATTTAGCATTGCCATGGCACTGAGCACTTTATTAATGCACCAGGTAAGTGAAACTGTAAAATTTGTAGTAAAGAAAATTTTTATAAATTATAAACGTTAAAAAAATGTAAAGCAAAGTAAATTATTTCAGCATCCACACATGTTTATCTAATAANTTTTATAAATTATAAACGTTAAAAAAATGTAAAGCAAAGTAAATTATTTCAGCATCCACACATGTTTATCTAATAACTTAAATTCCTTATTAAGGCATGGCAGTATTTTCCCTCCGTCGTTGGGGGCCGCGATGGTGTTGTTAGACTATTCGGCTTCCACCAAGGCGAACCAGGCTCGATTCCCGGCGGGGTCGCTCCCCGGTTTTTCGCATGTGGGAATCATGCCGGACGATGCGGTTGGTCGGCGGGTTTTCTCGGGAATTCCCCGTTTCCCTCACCCTTGCATTCTGGCGTTACTCCGTACTCACATCACTCCACCCGCATCGGCTGTCAGGACCTCGATGTGAAGAGCCGCCCAAATCTCTTAATTCACTCACCCTCCGTCGTTTCCAACTTTACTGGGTGCTCGCCAGTCAGTGTGACCGTTAAAATAAATGCAGGTAGCGGCAGTGATATTTTTTCGAAGGTTGGTGTTAAAAGTGCTGAAAAAGAACTGTGGACAACTTATATCAGACGTAAGACCCGTTCCCAGAGCTTCGTGGAGCCAATAAGAGAATGAACCACCACGGCATTCCGTACCTGTGTACTTATCTACTGTGTGCCGGTGAGGAAAATAGCTTGTGTAGCGACACGTAGAAGTCGAGCCTGGTGACATGGGCGTCACCAAGATATTTTCCAAGGGGAGGCATAGGAATTAGAAGAAGTTTCCTACGAAGTGTGAGATTTACAACTGGGTTTTACCCAAAATGCGTGCAACAAACATCTACTGCTTGTATTATGAATCAATTTTTTATCATTACCAATATACGATAACATATTTAATAGAAAAGCGCAAAAAAATATCAAAATAAAATAGTGAAATAACAGGAAGAATTCAATTACTCCTCCCAGCAGGGACTTGCATTTTGAAGTAACGTCACTAACATGCAATTTACTTCTAATAGCAAAAATGCAGCTTCCAGCGGGGGACAAGTGCATCCCCTTGCCGCCTTGCATCGTGGCGGCGGTTGCGACGCCGCCCCAGGCATGTGGGTCACTGGGGCGACCGCCCCGCCTCCGGCCCTGAACTTACCGCCTCCCACCAGGGCGGCGGCGCTGCTGCCGTCCGTCGCCGCACACGACCGGTGACGTCACGTCACGTCACCCGCACGCCGCCCATATACTGAAGATGAAGCACGCGGAGTATATTAGTCTTCTGCGCGTGTGTTCTCTATTCGCGGTGCATTCACACTTTTTGATTTTAACCTTTGAAAAATCACCCCATCCATCGCGTGTTCCGTTGTTTCCTAAATATGTCATCTCTCACAAGCGNGGCGGCGGTTGCGACGCCGCCCCAGGCATGTGGGTCACTGGGGCGACCGCCCCGCCTCCGGCCCTGAACTTACCGCCTCCCACCAGGGCGGCGGCGCTGCTGCCGTCCGTCGCCGCACACGACCGGTGACGTCACGTCACGTCACCCGCACGCCGCCCATATACTGAAGATGAAGCACGCGGAGTATATTAGTCTTCTGCGCGTGTGTTCTCTATTCGCGGTGCATTCACACTTTTTGATTTTAACCTTTGAAAAATCACCCCATCCATCGCGTGTTCCGTTGTTTCCTAAATATGTCATCTCTCACAAGCGTTTTATACTTGTGTTAACATAAAAGTATCTTATTTCTTGTCAATCTGAACTTTTACTTATATTACTAACACATAATATTTGATGTATTAATTATACAAATAACAAATTTAAATTACGTGTGTTTGTAATACCTAGTAAGAAATAGTTCTTATGCAAAATATTATTTAATATCGTGCGCACGAATTCGGTGCGTAGTCCCTTTGAGGCAATTTTCTAGAATAGGTTAAGCTTTTTTTTTGGCGTGGAGCGGAGGAATATCCTGGAAATAGAACTTTAGCAGGGCTTCAGAAAAGTGTTGCAGGTAACCGTGAGCGGACTATACCCAACATTGACCTACCCCAAAGAAACACAGCCGTCAAAGTCACGTGGTCAACAGTAATGGAGGCGTTTGTTTTTTTTATCTCAATTCTCAAAAGACAAGCACTTTTATAAGAATAAAATAATTTTTAACCAATTTGAATTTTATCAAACTGCATTAAAAATTGGTTAGAGCAGTGATTCCCAAAGTTCTATGAATCGCGACCCATTAAAAAAATTCCAAAGTTCCGGAACCCACTTTACTGCCTTATGGGAGAAACGTACCGTTTCGCTGTTTCATCATGTTCACATTGTATTTCTTACGTGGCGTAAGGAAGCGAAGGGTAGTAGGATTAATAAAATGGTTAAAAATGTTGAAGTATTAAAGAACAATTTTAATGAAAAAGACACCTAATCAAACAGCATTACACAATGTGTTATATTACTAATTTAGTTTAAAACTAATTTTGGTTGTAAGAAATCAGATTCTTCAATGCGAAGTATGCATTTGTTTTCTATTTATCCCCATTACAGCTTTAGTGTCCACTTCAATTCTTGTCACTTTCAATCGCAATGAATTTGACACGTCCCGTTTATTTCGGTATTAATTTTGATATTGACCATGGCCGAAAATCCCACCCACTGCGTACTCTGCGTAGTGTTTTACGTCTGATTGACAGTTGCATTGCATGTGTGTAGGTTATAAATTATAACATTTTAGCTCATGCATATGTATATGTATGAAATTATATTCTTCGGGGCCCACCAAATTTTAGTCTGCAACCCACCAGTGGGTCGCGACCCATGCTTTGGGTAATACTGGGTTAGAGGAAGTATAAATACATCTCAAAGCACTTGTGTTCTAACGTCAGGTCCAATCCACGCCGTTTTTGCTAGACGTGTTGGCACAAGAAGCGTTCAATGCTGGGACACGGAGACTGGTTGTGCGCAGCCAGCGAGAACGGTCGACTGTACCTCATCTCTAGTCTACGACACCACCCGCCCACCACTGGTCTCTGACTTTTCTTTCCTGACATACGCTAATCTAAGTGTTGAGGTGAACCTTCCCCACCATATAGATTCTTGGTTTCTATAGCTTGTTTATGTTTTTAAAGATTACAATCCCTAAAGTACCTCTATACCCAACTAAGCAGTACAAACAAGACAAGGGAACTACGAACTCGTATTTACGTCNACAATCCCTAAAGTACCTCTATACCCAACTAAGCAGTACAAACAAGACAAGGGAACTACGAACTCGTATTTACGTCACACGACTTTACCATAATTTGGCACAATTAAAATCGTGACGTGACTATGGGTAGTGTTACGTGTCGCTCAGTCGTTATATGAGAGCGGCGGCAGCGACGCGAAGCCTGTTGTTTTGAATGAACAGCCGAGCGATAGGCCGGTGGCAGCGCATCTGTTACAAAAAGCGAGCCGACACGATAATTCTTATTGCAGCTCGCACCACGCTGACCCTGAGAAGCTCATATTTCTCCATTTATCACGCAGGCGAATCGTCGTCATCACAATTACTTTTCCCGAGAACGTTCTAGACGGCACCACCTACCTCAAGTATAAATACCACACGCGGGCCTCTGAGAGAGAGAGAAAGAGATAGAGAGAGAGAGAGAGAGAGANACCTACCTCAAGTATAAATACCACACGCGGGCCTCTGAGAGAGAGAGAAAGAGATAGAGAGAGAGAGAGAGAGAGAGAGAGATATTAAGAGCCGAGAGTTTGGCATCTCGTGCAACCTTAAGCGACAGTTGGGCGANGAGAGAGAGAGAGAGAGAGAGATATTAAGAGCCGAGAGTTTGGCATCTCGTGCAACCTTAAGCGACAGTTGGGCGATTCCGGAGCGGCGAGGGACGACTGCAGCGACCTGCGAGAGTGCGTTGGTGAGCTTGTGTGCAGTGAAGTGTGGGACTGATCTGCGGGACTGTGGACTGGATGCGTGATTGAAAAGACGTTCGGGACGATGGCAATAGACAGATTTAACTAAACGCGTGGAAATAACTGGGGCAGTTTAAGGGATATTAGCAAGAGTAAATACTGTAATATAGACTTTAATTTAAATGGAGATAGTAATTAAATATGGCGCTCAATAAAAATAATAAGAGTTAATAGGATGCTCAGACTAGTAAATAACAGATGTTTGATTTTTTGTAGCATTGAGAATAAATGTTATTATTGAATTATTATTTTTTTAAATTTTTATTAAGACCTCCATCTCTCACGAACTCGAATACGCCCCTTAGGCGCCATGTAACAGTATGTAATTCCGTTGTCTTGTCTGCATTTCAGTGCAAGGTCAATAGCTTTTTGGGTTTACGGGTATAGTCTATTCGCGATGTCTTTACACTTTTTGAATCAAAACTACGGGGGGGGGGGGGAATCCCATGTATGACGTGATTGGTTGTTTCTCAAATAAATCATATACCACAAGTTAATATGTTAACACAAAAGTACCTTATCTTTGTTTAAATTGAACTTTTAATTATATTTTTATCTATTAATTATAATATTCAATTTATAAATAATATGAATAAAGACAGGGATAAAATATACATGTTGGTAATGCCAAGTAAGTAATAGTACTTATGCAAAACATTATTACACTGAGTGCGCACGAATGCGGTTCATTGCCCCTTTGGTGTGATTTTTTAAACCATGTTTGAATGAGGCAGTGGAATATCCTGGAATTATAACTTAACAGGACNTGCCCCTTTGGTGTGATTTTTTAAACCATGTTTGAATGAGGCAGTGGAATATCCTGGAATTATAACTTAACAGGACTTCACAAAATTTGGAAGTAACCATGAATGGAGTATGTATTCAAATTTCCTTTTTTTTTAAAATGTAAATGAGCTAGAAAAACCAATAACGCGTGTATGCCGCGATGGAAGTCTCCTTGGGCGATTCCTTGCAAGCCTGCATGGCCGCTTGTACGGATGGTTATATGGAAGATGTGGCCGACTGCTAGCCGTTTTCATGGACGTTTTCGTAATTGGTCGTGTGCAATTTTAGAAGCAAGGTTTCCTACAAGGTTGAAATTTTTAGCCAATCATTGGTAAAGAGCGTAAAACTATTAGACAAGGATAAATAATAAATAATAATATCACGTAAATGTTTACTGATTTTAACCAAAATTGTGTGAAAATTATTTAAAACAAAACGTACAGTTATAACAACAAAACGATTAGGCTCTTTGCGTATACTCGTAATGCTGAAGTCGTGAGGGAAGTTTGTTCCTCAACCACAGTTGCAGAAGTAAAATCATTAAAAAATGCACTCGTTTTTACTTGTGAAAAAATTATTGTACGATAGGTTATCCCAAAGGACTCTCCATAACTGCTCGCATGCAGGTTCGGTTGTGGTATACAAGCTTAAGTCAGTATGGCTGGGGAAGGATCCCCGTTAAGTGTGTATCCGAGATAGTGACGGTGTACTTCAGTGCGTCTTAGGGCTAAGTCCCATAGGTAATTCATGCAAGAAGGCGTGCACCGCGACAGAGAGGGATTGGGTAGCCAATGCCGCGATTGGGGCTATGACTACCTCCCTGGGTGTAAGGCTAGAGGCTGTTCACCATTAATTAAGCACTTTTGAAATCAGCCTTTGAAAGTTTTCACTGACCCTACCTCTACACTGACAGGCAACAGTCCAGTAATATTGGTACCTACGTAGAGAAAGCAGTTCAATTTATTAATGTTGACTATAGAGCGTTACGTAAGAATTTGTAAATATGTAGGCTATTNTATTAATGTTGACTATAAAGCGTTACGTAAGAATTTGTAAATATGTAGGCTATTCACGGTTAAGTGAGCACTTTTGAAATCCCTTTCATTTGGAATAATAGTCAATAAATATATTTAAGTTAACCTTTGACGTTAACTTCCTAGTGCGGTGGAATATGCACAGTGTGTTTATTAATTACATGGCAATATTTATTTTAAAAATGTGGTTAAAGGATAAAAAATGGCTGAAAGGAAAACGTAATTAGGGCTTCAAAAGTGCTCACTTTACCGTGAACAACCTATACAAAATATTAACTTTACTTTCTGTTTATTAATGAGTATAAGTGTAAGAATAAGGACATTTATAAGATATTTAATTCAATAAAAATTTCACACGTTCACTTTCACGGCACATGNAATAAGGACATTTATAAGATATTTAATTCAATAAAAATTTCACACGTTCACTTTCACGGCACATGAATAAAGTGATCAGGCCCATGGCACCGTTAATTT
This sequence comes from Clitarchus hookeri, assembly GCA_002778355.1. Lineage (NCBI taxonomy): Eukaryota > Metazoa > Arthropoda > Insecta > Phasmatodea > Phasmatidae > Clitarchus > Clitarchus hookeri. The sequence continues at coordinate 196 of NQII01009255.1, read as the reverse complement.
TACATATGGCGGAAGAATACTCAATGTGCACACAAGTATATATCAAGCAAGGATTTCAAAAAATGTTCAGTTTACTGTCAACAGTCTTTGGCTATAGTTAATCTATAACTAAGAAGCGAGGGGGGAAAACCGACATAGGCACCGTAAAAACTCTCGCGACAGGAAATAATTCGAAAATTTAGGTACCATTATTAGA